>UXSR01005327.1:9328-108345 GCA_900604375.1 Mesocestoides corti | reverse complement strand
CAGTGGAATTGAGTAGATGACTGATCCTGTTCCGGAGTGTTCAGTCATTGGTTTCATTTTTTAGTTCTCCCTGTTAATTTATTTCCTTCGTAATCTCGTCTGCACAGACTTGATTGAAGCGCTTTCGATGGTTAGCACCTTGGCACACGCAACCGAGGATCTTGTTTGCAGAATTTCGCACTGTGCTCCCAGATGATGTCTTAGTGAACGAGACGTACTGATTCCTTTGTCGTTGTGCCAATTACTGCAGCTACCGCCCATGTGGTAGGTGGGCGCGTCTCTCGATGGTGAAAATATTTTCTAACAAGGCATAAATTGACGGTCGCTGGTGTGTCTGTGGGATCAACAATCCTTTTTTTAATGCAAGCACATAGCTAAGCGGCATCGACATTGCAAATTAGTGGTTAACAATAGCCTTCGGCGAATTACTGTGGCAAGACCTGTAGCAAAATTGGAAGTTAGATTGTTCCAGTAAGCGTTAGTGTTGGATTTTTTTAACAAACCAGTCTGACCTAAAAAATGTGTACCCATCTGTCATAGAAGCTGAATCTTGCGAGCATGGGTGTTAGTAATGGCTCTGTATGAACATGTTTAATCTGAAAAAAGTAAAGAGCACTTGGTGTGGACACCGTTTTTCACTGTCTGTTCGCATCATATGTCTACGATTCAGCACTTTAATCAGTCGTTGTTGGCACCATTCATTTCCCACGGACTAAAAATGCATCGTAGTCACTATGCCAGTTGACCAGTTGTGTTGTGCGTCAAAATTGCCCTGCGTTGTAGCATCTCTAGGTTTGAATTGTCTGAAGCGAATCTAATTGGATTGATTGAAGTAAACACAGTCGTCGAACGAACTATGTGCATGTTGGTGTTGAGTCACGCGGTTTCGTTTACTGCCTGAGTATTTTGATTTTTTTTAAATACATTTCCTTTGTTGTCGCTGTTAGTATCTGTATATTGTCATGGCTGGTATAGGAAATGTCAATTGAGAGTTTGACCACTAAGCACCGAATCTATTTAAGCCACCGATTTGCCGTTAACTGCCCTTCTTTGCAAAGCATCTATTCGGGTTGCTTCTATCCTATTATACACAACACTAATTTTTTGGCAAAATTCAAAAATTCTTACACTCTTTCCATAAGGATTTGTATATGCTTGTTTCAGAAGAGTTGTGTAATTTTTAATCAAAAGCGAATTATTTAGTTACGGTTTTTTTACTAAGTAATCTATTTTAACTTACTCATAGTTGCCAAATATTTAAATTCCAATTGATGACAAAATAACGAGAATTGGCAAAAGCACCAATGGGATGTCAGATGTTCATTGGATGCGTAATCTGAATTCTAAAAGACCAAAAATTTGTCGTTTTGTACAGAATTAGCATGCGCTTGTTCTAAGGTTTTGGATTGTCTGATTTTTAGGATGGTTCACGATTGTAAGTGTGCACATCCGAGTTAAACCCATTCAATACCTACCAGAGCGCGGCAAGTTCTTTAAAGTGACTTGAGCAGAATTCTGGACTACCATGAACAAAAGCCTAAATAAGCAATTGAGGAAGTAAAGTAATTGAAATCAGTTTTAGTATATTTGCATAGAAATTTTGTAAGATGAATCTTGTGTGCGTAGATGCAATCTCACTTTGTTGGCACATTTCGATATTGATAGATTTAAGTCAGTCAAATATGCACTGCGTTGTGAACTGAATTTTTAGTACCATTCATATAACAAAATCCATGTTGAATAAATGTCAATTGGTGAAACATCAAGCACCTATGCACCATTACTTAATTCAGTTTATTTTAGCCGCTAAATCTGTTTTAGTCTCGAAGACGCACAATATTCTGGCGGTATCAATTTCCTGACTTTTCTTTCTAGTTGATCCGCGGTCACTATCAATTAAATCGCTTCCAGGCGGTCGGATGCGAGAGGACATGAGTAAAGTGATCACCTGTCAGACGGATGAAGGTGGCGCGAATCCAGCTGTGAACATAACGTGGCGACATCTGAGTCCTCTAGGTGCTCCCGAGAAACTGGAGGAAGACATGCAAATCTCATCTGGTCACCGCAAGGGCACTGGCGGTGGCATTGTGAGTCATTCAAACCTGACTATTCGTGCTCACCGTCGACTCAATGGACATCGCATTGAGTGCAGCATTGAGAAACCAGGACAAATAACGCTTCTTCGAAAGAGTGAAACGCTCGACGTCATTTGTAAGTGCAATTTATTGTTTGTGTGTTTCAACCTCTGACTGAACATCAGATATTATACACATTCCTATTAGTTCTAAAGTAGGGATTTCATGTTTCTCAAACCCATCGTGTTCGAATTGGCTGCAACTGTTTTTCGAGAAAACAGAGTATTCAACACAGAATCCATAGTGCGGTTTGGGAGTTATGCCCATGATTCCCCAAATGAATACCTAGCTTTCTCGTAGTTACAGAGATATTCACATAACTCCATGAAATTATAATCAAATATTCACTGCATTTTGTATATTTTGGTGTGGTTTCATCTGTGTGTCTGAATCAACTAAAGCACATTACTCTCCAGTCTGAAAGTGCACTCCTAAATAAACTATTTCAAAGGTGATTTTGATAAGGCGAGTCTCCTTCCCTTCATCAAAAACGAACGGAGGACATTGTTTTGTCCGTATATATTTCACTCCATTAAGCAACAATTACTGGTATTTTTTAAAATACCCAAACTATCATTTAAATAACCAATTCAAATGAATATCCTTCAACAAACTACAATACATAAAACTTGACTAAAAGTGCGTCTTCACTATTTATATCGTTCGATGTGTGTCTGATGTTGATATATGGTGTGGGCAAGTGCACTGGGCGCTTGTGTTGACGCGCGTTAAGGCAACAAAACTCGTATTTTAAAATATCATTGCAACTATCCAGACCAAAATTAAGCAAATAAATGTTACCTCTGCTGAGTAGATTCTGTTGGGTAAAATGCAAATGTTACACATCTGAGTACGCCTCGACATTGACGTGTGTTGTTTGTAGGTGGTTAGAGCCCGCTATATCATGGTCTTTTAATCTATTAGTGATCAGCTGAACCTTGAAAAGAGCAAAGAAGTGTTACACAGAGACTGCTAATTCATTTTCAAGTTGATCCAAAAGGAAAATGCTTTTGCTGCAAAATAACAAGCGTTTCTGTAATATTATTAAGCATTACGATTAATACTTATTGTTGCCCATGGAACAATTTGATTCGCTTTTTTTTAAATAAATTTTGTTGCCTCAATTATGTACATACTTCAGTTTTAATAGACATGTTGTAATGTAAAACCATATCATTAGGCCACTACTTATTAACCAGAATATTCGTCACGGCCTAATTTTTTAAAGGCCATGTAATTATAACTTAAAAGTTTTCGACAATATTTAAAGAGCTTCATTATAAAAATTAACAAAATCAGGAAATGAATTATAAGGGTTGATATAAACTGATGATTTCTCAATTAATGGATGTCTGCTGAACAGGAAGAGTTACTAAACAAATTGATTGGGTTCTGATAGACGGCCGTTGATTAGTTTGAATTTGGACTCCTGATGAAATGGCCTTCTTTTTAATAACTAAATTTCTAACCATTTTAGTGTGTTTTTAAATGATACAAGATTGTTTAACTTTATCAAATCACTTAGTTAATAACAGGGCTTCAAAATCAAACGGATATTTGATATAATTAACACAATATTGATTTGAATATTTTGTACTGAGGGCGTCAACAGAAAATCAGGTCCTGGTGTGCGCTCGAACAAAAGAAGGTTATTCCATTGGATAGCGGCATGGTATATTTAAAAAAAATGTAATAAAATTTGACTACTTACAATACTCCTGTGCAAACTACTACCGCCACAGTTAGTAAGCATGATGCCTGTCTGAATATGTGTGTATCTACCACTACCACGTTATTGTTTAATTATTCTGTTGTATATTGGTTTGGTTTTTAGGTACATTAATAGAGGTTTACTTTGTCATGGACATTTTTATTTTCCCTAATCTACTTGTCTTAGCTTAGTGAAATGAAAAAAATGGTCATTCACGATGAGCTAGTGTGCGGTAACATTTCATCGACAGTATTTTAATTGATTTTTGACATTCAACAACTAGTTGCACACATGGTAGTAGGTATTCTTTGTTTTGTTTTGTGGAATAGCTTAATTATAAGGGCTCGAAGAACAATGTGAACCAGTCTCGTGAGGGCCTGAGACAGGCCTGTGGCATTTACAGAAGTATTTGGTAAAAGAGCTGAGAGCATGCGTTTAATAAAACAGATAATTTATGCTATGGATAGTGACTCACTACTTGGGTTTCTCATGTAATTAGGATTTATTCGATGAAAAAAATGGTGAACAAACCATTTGTTAAAAATTGTTAAAATAGCGGATGTGATGCAATGAATGTGGTTTAAAAAATGATCTATGTGTTAACTTTGTTTTAACTTCACTATTTAATAGACTACTGGCGGTAAATATTTGGATTTTAAATGATTACACATTCAAAATGCCCAGTATAATTCGCAGAAATAGCAGCAACAAAAGATGTTACAAAATTGGAACTAAACGTTGTGGTTTTTAGTTATTTTTGGTTTGCACACACCTTCAAATTATTCATATTTCAAGGTATCTTGTTTGCCAATGTAGTATCCACTGCACCTGAATGTTTCCTAAGTTAATATTTATCAACAAGACAAACATTCAATTATCTTTAAACATTTATCCACTGTCGAGAAACCATTAATTTTGTATGTATTTTTCTAACAGGTAGTAAAAATGGTGATCAACTTTCTCTAAGTCGGTAGATTTTCAAAAAAATCCAATTTTAATTGTTGATTGTTAGAGCGTTCGGATCAATAGATGATATTTATGAAAACTTTTTATACTAGCCTTGATTTTAAAATTAGGCTCCAAAAAATCATCGTTTTTTGAAGGATAATAAATGTTGCCTTCGTCTACGTTTTTAAAAATCAATCACAAAACATTGGGCGATGGGAATTGCGTTTTAATTGTAATAAAAGAAAAATTGTATACTTGCCATTAGTATAAAGTGAAATACTGCCTAGTTCTTACACAAAAATGTGTAGAAAAAGTGAAAGTTCCCCAATTGAATTATGTCCTCAGCACTAAAATCACCCCTACATATATAGTGCCTATCCAATGTGGAAATTATTTTGTATTTTGTATTGTGTGTCATCTTTTTACTATTTTTATCAATAGTCATGTTTTTTCATAAAATTGCGATTCAATGCTTATTTTTTTATATTAAAACAAATGTTTTCAAATCTTAAATGAACCTTAACGCTTTGAAGCAAGTGTATCTCAAGTTTGTCCAATTACAAACCTATTGTAATATATGGTAAAGCACGTTGAGTATTTTAAACAATATTGGTTGTCTTTGAGATTTGCAAATTAAAGTGATTTTTGTGATTAAGTGGCAGCCACATGTAATTTCAACTGTGCCATTGTTTTAGTCGCGCCAAACAGCGTGCAGATTCACCCCAGCGTCAGTGGAGGTGTATCTGAGGGAGACGCGATCTCCCTCACCTGCGCCGTAGCCGTCTCCAATCCCCCAGCTATGGTGCGTTGGTTCGAATTTCCACCGGGAGCAGGTGGTGAATCGGATTCGGGGCGAGAAATAACAGATCTGGCCCAAATTGATCTGGTAAATTCTCCTCTTGCTTCATCTTTCATTTAGAACTTCTCGTCCTAGTGAAGTGTCAGGACCTTGTAAACTTAAAATCTTAAATTTTACCTCGGTGACTAGTAAAAACAAATTTAACCGTGGCTGTGTATTTTGTGGGAAGCAAAATGCCTTCGTCCTAATTTTATTCTATTTTTCAAAGAATTTTATTGGCATCCGCGTAGCGCTAGTTTTGCCTTTATTTGCAATTAATGTACAGCAAATCAGTTAATTTTTTCTCAAAACCTTTTGATTATGCTCAAGTATTTCGCCTTTTATCGGAATGAAATGTTAATAGCCATGAATCAAAAACGTACCAGGGGTTTGCGGTTTCCACCGTATATTTTGTACAATGTTCAGTAGGCTGCATCCTTTTTGTCCTAAAGCGAATGGAGCAAAGTTTTCGGACAGCTTTGAGTATGGTTTTCTACACTCCGTTAGATTCAGAAGCAGACAGTGGCTTGTAATGAAGGATTATCTACTCTAAATCATTAATAAAAAGGTGTTATGCATGGGTTCTAATATCTTATCTTCCTTTAGAGATCAATCTTCTTGTCAACTTTAGTTTTAAAAGAACTAATTTTCCCATTTTTCCTATTTAGATAAGCTCGGTACACGTATGTGATATGCATGGGTCAAACTTGTTAATGCCTAAAAAATTAACATAAAATTCTATCGTGGCAAAAATGTCTAATCAAATTAGAGAATAGGACTTAAACTCTACGTGCATTCTGTTTCGCTAAGATTTCCTGATAACTATTGAGTGTGCTTTCCTGTTGGAGAACACTTTAATGAAACAGATTGAATCTAGAATTTGCAAAACACAAAACGCAAAATCTCTAATCGTGAATTCATTGTGTGCATTTTGTGAACCTGTGCACTCAGTTCAGCCATGGACGACAAAATGCGAATTACGTAATATATTTACGGCGAAAAATCTGTTTTTACTGATACTTCTTAGGAATTCATTTTATTCCTTTTAGACTCCTGGGGAATATGGTGGAATGCTGGTCGATAGCACACTCAGTGTTTCAAAGACTTTCCGTTCGAATTCACAAACGGAATATCGATGTGTCGTTAATCAGGATGCCATCAAAAAACCTGTGGTTGCGGAATACAAGCTCAACATTTTGTGTGCGTTTAAAATTATATTGTTCAAGTCTTGTGTTGTGCTGACACCCTTTCCTAGTCACACGTAAACTTGCAAAAGTCAATAGTTTTAATTTATTTGACTCAGACTTCGCTAAATTGAGGTAAATTGGTAAGGTAGTAGAAGCTTAAACAACAGCCTTAAAAACGTGCTTCAGTGACAGCAATTCGATACCAAATCTCAATTTAAAATATTGCTTCAACAACTGGACATCGTCGTAGAGTCAGGTCACACAGAGAATCGCTTTTTACTGTGTGCTTTGGATAAACTATCCTAAATCGGTTCTAGCTGTGATCCAATTCATTTATTTGTCTGAACACTCTTCTGCATTGGCGAAATGGCACCAGATGAAATAGAAGAAGCGCATGTACGTGACAGCCTACATTTCTTTCATTCTGGTTTTGACACCGTAGCTCTATCAAGACATCTTGCGGCATTACATGGGTGTAGAAAAACCAATGCCAAGGGAAAAAAATATGCTCCGACATGTAAAGTCCCATCAGTAAGGACACAATTAGGTGCTGGTGAATCTGGAGAATTAGACACGTTAAAGACTACATTTCTACGACATATTTAGCATTGTTTGAGTGAAAACTACTGTAAAGTTCTGGTCAATATTTTGCGTGGACGTCTAAAGTAGCAGATTGCCTTTCTTTAGAAACCTAAGGGTGTTTAAGGATCGAACTAAGGGAGCGAATAAAACATGCATTCGCCTTGGGAAATTCGTACATCGCAGTGTGCTTGTGGCTGTTTGCATGCCGTAGTCAAATTAACCTTTACGAGGAACGCAACACTCGCGCAGATTTGATTATTACACATCTTTTCCAAACTTAGTTACCTTCTCGAGTTGGTCATCATGCCATGAATACACTCTTTGGTACACTTTTCGTGAAGTTAAATTGGACGACCAAAGGGAAGTCGGAATTTGAAGACAGATAAATTGAAAATAACTGTACAATTTTATATTTAGAAAAAAATACTGAAAGAGCTCTGTTTTTAAAGATTTTATTCAATTATTCTAAACTGTAATCCTTTAAGAATTAGTCCTTAATTATTCAAAATTATTTTGCGTCCAGGATGCACCCGCAATTTATATTATGCCTACCTTTCGCTGATATTAAGGAACATGCGTGGTTTAAATAACAGCTAGATGTTAGACATAACCTGCGAACCCACCACTTGTAAATACTTTATCAAGCGTAGCGTAAGCTTCGCCTTGAAAACAAATGCGTGCTAATTTTTTTTGGATCCCTTAAAATTTTTAGGAAGAAATTACTTTATGCAATTTTTGGGTTTCTGAAATGATTGTCTGTTTCCCAGTCAGCTTCACCTTAAATGCCTCCATACTTGACATTTTCATCCCCGCCAGTATTCCTTTCAGTTGCCTTCTGATGAGTCAAGAATAGAGGACTAGCGGTACAATGACACACTAAGTCATTACTGAATGTCCGTTCTGCGTAAACAAAAATTGTTTAAGTTATGTTTTTAAGTCATATTGTAATGCTACTATGTGCTTTTGGTTTATCAAAAGACTCTGTACCCTTTTTCAAGGACTGGTTGCCGATGCCTCTCAAATGCTTAGACCTCCGTTGATGCACTTTTGTTCACAGGAGGGCATAGTGAAAAGTGACTGCGTTACAGCAATGTTGGTAGTATTGATTTTATGATGGTGTACGCGCCCACATTCACATCAATTGATGCTGCCATTCGGTGACATTTAGGTGTCGTCGGCTGGTAAAGCAGCAGCGACACTAAGTTAGCGCGTTGGGTCACCAGACTGGTGCTTTTGTAAAAGCCGTTGCAGTGAACAAATGATGCGGTATTATGAGATTAGGAGTAGCGAAACTATAATATAAGAAAGGTAAGTGAATACTACTTCAAATATTGACAGTAAATAGCGAGCGAGTATTTGTAGTGGCGGGATTTTGCACTACCTTACAACCCTCTAGTGACTGACGGGCGCGCCGTGAAAATGGGGACGTGTGAGGCTGCGATGACCGGGTTATTAGAAGTGAGTCAACACGATTCACTGCATGTTTTACACCAACCCAGTACTAATTTAAAAACTGGACTCGAGTTTTTTTAGCTTAAATGTATGTAATAGTCAGTAAATCGTCCAATCACTACATTTACACCGTCTCGCAACTCCAATTAGTGCCTGGTAATTTTGACTGGGATTAAATTGTTTTCGTACATGCCAGTTTATTGGCACCTGTTTGGTCCTTCTACATGCATTATTATTCAATCACTTTACATTAAATATCTTTGCAGATCCTCCAAGTGTAGAAATAGTGAGCCTTCCCAACGATCCAACGGAGGGTCAATCGGTGACGCTGTCGTGCCTTTCCCATGGAGGGGTGCCCGACAAGGGCTTCTCGTTTTCTTGGTGGCACACCAAGGATCTCCAATTGCCTGAAACTGTTACCCAAAATCCTTCTTCGTCTTCTTCAAAGGAGGAGCTATCTTCAGTTGTTGCTAAATCCCTTCTCTCCACATTAAACACCACTCAGTTGGCCGAGATGTTTGCTAGTCACATGACTCAGATTCCAAATCACACGGGGCGTCATTTAATGCTTGATGGAATCTCCTTAGAACAGGCTGGATGGTATGGATGTCAAGTTTCCAGTGGAGGTGGTATTGCTCGAAGCCTACGTTTGCTTCTTATTAATTGTAAGTTATTTGTTACATTTGCCCGTAACCAGGAAAAATCTACTCAGATAACGGTACCAGATCCCTTGTTGACGCTAGGACCGACCGTCCCACGCTAATACAAGACAAAACCAGAGCTCGTGTAGAGAGCTTTAAGCGCCTCAGTCAAAGTGCGAGTCAGTTGTCAAAAAGTGAACACTAATTCAAGTCAATGTTGACCTTGACCTGATAAAAAGCGCAATAATGCCGATGTTAGGGAATTAATGTGAATAATTACGAAAACCGGCGATAAGCAATCTTGAGGAATGCTCGATCCCCAACATTAACTTCAAGTCAAAACTCAACCAGTCGGTCCGATGGGATCGTATAAATTTGAGTGAATAATAACCAAATGTGATTATTACTGAACGTAAACACTATTTGCTATACCTCGCACCTTATGCATAGTTTTCGCTGACTGTGACTACATTTCGTTTTTCACAGATGCGCCGAAAATACATGCGAGCACAAAATTCATCCAATATGCTCAACCGGGTCTCAAGGCCGAATTTGTGCTCACCGTTGAGGCGCGGCCAGCAAGGGCTGAGTACATGTGGTTCTGGATCGGTGATGATTCAGCCTTGGCTAGTAAAGCCCGGGGCAAGATCCTTTCCCAATCCTCTGCTCAAGCTTCATCCCATTTTCTAAGCCGACGATCCATATCCCCTTTGAAAGCAATCTCAACATCCACCGTTCCCTGGGTCAACCGCGTGAAGCAGACATCCAGCAAATCTGGTGATAATAGGCTCACCTTCACTCTGGCATTTAGGGAGGTACTGGAGTCTGACTTCGGGATTTACATGTGCCAGGTCAACCATAAATCTGGAACTCGAGAATTCTACTTTGAGCTGAAGCCTCAAACACGTGAGTGGTACATAAAAATTCTATCTACTACTAAACCAACAGTAGAGAGGTCACTCATATCCACAATTGTTTCCATACACACGACTTCAGAATTCACGATATAATTTTCCAACGTGGTGAATTTACGGTAAATGAAGTGTGTAAAAGTATTCTACCCAATGTAAGTCTTATTGCTCCAGTTATGTGGAACTTTTTTTCATAGACACCTGCCAAAGTACCATTCGACTCTCCAGAATTTAAAAAATTGAAACAGCCTCCTTTTCGATTCAGGTCTCTTAAAACAAACAATTGTGCTTTACCTTACTTCGATTGACAATTCAGATTGTTAACGTTCTCTTTGCAACTATGAAGACTCCTATTGTGATCAAGTCAAACACTTACTTTTTGGTTGAAATTCAATCACCAGAGTCAATTCGTACAACATTAACGCCTTTTAAAAACTGTGAAGTTCGATTGAAGGCAGTGGCAAGGTTCCTTTGACAACTGATGTATGTCTTGAAGCCGCCTTAGATATGATAGCAAAACAACAAGCGCAAGTGCACGTGTCTTTGATTGATGGTCACATCGAAATCTGTTATGCGCATACTTTCAGATGAAGCAATTTGTAAACGAGACTGCGATTTACGAAGTCTTACTACCATTAAGAATTTGTAATGCTTCCTCCTCTTTACCAGAAAGTGTGGTGTGCGCAGGCACCAATCCAATTTTTAGATTCATGAAAAATCCTTTTGAGTTTTTGGACATCTTCACGCTAACGGACACATTTGTTATCTCATTTCTTAAATGACATTTACAAATTGTCTGACAGGGAGCCAATTTAAGACATTTTCAAGGAACCTGATAGCTAGTAAATTTGAATCCATTTACCTGAACTGTAACGATATGCGTTGCAGTGCACTCGTTGTCAGCTTTTTGATCGGACACAACAGTAGTTTGACCAGGTACCTTGTAATGTCATCAGCTTAACCTTACGTATGTACTCAAGAGTTTTTCATTAGACACCTTCAGATCAACCAATCTTTTCGTCTTAAATGCATGTTGTGACCTTGTTAAGAAGGGCCACGAGGTCAATCGGTTCTTTCTCTTCTAGACTCGAAGGGTATAAATCCTGACAGCATTCGTATTACAAGCGAGGGTCGAAAAGTTCGTGTAGAGTTTGAGCCTCCGAACAGTCAGTTTTACTCTCGTATCGTCTTACGTATCTGCCTCCCCGTTCACCTCACCTCGGGATCAGGAAGAACAGTGCGACCTTCTGAGGAGTTGGTCTTTCTCCGTCCTGTTAAGGATAGCAGTGGAGGCCCGGCACCCTCGTCTGTCGACGTATTGGCCGCCGCGTCGAATAACGACGAGTGTGGGGACTATGAAGTGACTTTTGCGGAGCTGGGCTTCCTACAGGTTGAACTGGATAAACCCATTGCTGACTATACTTTTCAGTTTCTTGTTTACCAAGATAAGCAGCTCAGACAGATTACACGACCAATCAGGTGGAACAAAGGTAAGGTCACATCCTTCAAATTGAAAAAAAAATTACGGAACAAAGCAATTTGTCTAAGTTGAAACCACAGTGTATGGCCTAGAAGTCTCGAGATCTTTTGATGTCTTTAGGAATCGGGATACTGACCTCTACTTCCTGTTTCAAATAAATAGATTTCGTATTTTCTTTCATTTAGCTACTTTATAACGCGTATTTAAACACATAAGAAGGTACGTAAGTCCTAATTCAATTAGTTAAAAGCCCTTTCGAAGCCCAGCATCCACTTCTACTGTTTGCGTAAGTTAAAAAGCCCTTTCGATCGACATTTGATGGAGTTTCTTGAGATTATAGATTGTGCAACGGCTAGAGGATTTAGAGATGGGCGGCCGTACACGAATTTGTTATATAATTGAACTCTCACTGCTAGCCTAATTGTAATACATTCCTTGTTTGGGTCTAAACTTAGACCTACTGGTATTTTTGTATTTAATCATTTTAACATGAGTATGCGAGGTTATTTGGATCGATCAACTCAAAAACTAGGCAAGCCTTGAGCACACGCGCGTGTTTGCACATGTATGAGACTGGTTCCTGTCACACATTTGCAGCCCTGAGTGAAATGATTTGATTTTGCCATGGCTGCAATAAGCTCTGTATCACAGCACATTTAGAATAGGGTGTTGCATATAGTGGAAGGGGACTGACAAGGCATCTAAGGTGGCACAAAGTACTGTTTACATGCCACTTTCTTATGTGTTTACTTTTGCAACAAAGTGGTGTTAATTACGTTTTACTGATATTTACTAACAATCGGCGTTTGTGTGGAACTTTCGATCGAAGTTGATTGTTTGACTGAGATTTTGTTACGTCAAGGATCAAGTTTAGTTTTATTTTGCAATTTCTGTTTCAGATGACCCTCCTCAGACATCAGCGACATCTAAGCTACTCGTGCAATTGATCATCGGAATTCTTATCACATTACTTGTGGTTTGCCTTATTGCTTTTCTTATCTACTACTTCTGTTCCTGCCTAAAGAGGAGAAGTGAGTATATTCTTTTAGTGACTTTTTGAAACCAGCTTCTTTCGGCATCTTACCCTACCTAAGAGTAGCGTGCCAGGGGTAGTAGTGTCGCGGCTACTTTAAATCTGATTTTGAGCAGTCGGAAGGAATAGGGAACCAGCATTTAGGATAAATGTTTAGAACTGTTTAGACTAGCAAGCCAAACAATTCCTGTCCTGCATGTTCTTTACACAAGGTAGGGCTTTTAGACGTGCAGGAAAACGTTCCGAAAACCTATTACCAAAACGTTGACTCGGTGTAGACGAGGATTAAGTAAATTGCTAGAAGTACTTTTAAATTTACTTTTTTTATTTCATTTAGACATGAAAAAACTTGCCCCAGCGACTAGTAATGGGTAAGTATGATAGTTAATTCGGGTCCGAACTCCCCACACTTTTAACAAGTAGTTCGAGATTTTTCGATTTCCTGGGTTGTGAGTTTTGATTAAATTCCGCCGAATACTTGCATATTCTAACGACATTATGGCCTTTTAAATGGGAAACCTACCTAGTGGAATTTCGGCTTCCACTTTCTATGCCTAAAGTTCTGTATATAAATGTTGGCCAAATTCATTGCTTAGGATTAAATTCTATTTGTTTTTTTTTTAATATCATTTGCTCAAGATATTTTGCTCAAATTTGGGATAAAACAGCTATCGTTGGTCAAAATGCACCCTGACATAGAACTAGTCATATTTACAAAAGGTTAATCTGTGTCGGAAATCTCAGGTCCTTAGTATTTCTGTTCGAGGTTTTAATATAATAAATTAGAAGGCAAAAAGCCATTGACTTCACCCAAATGTTCAATGTAGTTATTGGTGGCAGAAGCCAATTCTGAATTTATCGTCTCAACTGGCTGAGTTACTAATGAAGGCGACTAGCACCAGAATTAAGCAAGCTACATGTAAGTGCACTGCAAGTACTACTAGTGCTTTGGCATCGTAGCTCGATGATTTAACTTATTTCCGCGTTCGTTCACTTCCTGGCACGACAATTCTTGAATGCTATTTGCCAAAGTCGATTGCCAATGTAGCTAAAATAACATTCGCAAATCTTATTCAGCAACCAGACAATATGAGTGGTCTTTTTTTAAATTTTAGCTTGCTCCACGGGACTCGAACATATCAAACCCTTGATATGAGCAAGTCGTATGGATCTCCTCCGTCTGGGGCGGGTTCGATCAGCGCTGATATAGGTTTGTTGCATCCCGCCTATGCCCGGCAGTCTTTAGGTGAGCATGCAGACGCAGAGCTTTGCTGAAACCTCTCATCATAACCCAGCAGAATAGTCCTGCTTTGCCCTAACTAGCAGTTGTCTAACACCTCATTCAGACCTGCGTCTCTCGTCGTAAACATCAGATCGGCCGCAGAACGACACACTAGAGATGTATAAAAGAGGTGGCAACAAAATGCGCATGCCAACTTTTTACACTTCCATAGTTATGCACACCAAACATCACTGACAAACCAAACTCACACCGACGCTGTTGCCTGATTACGCTACACAGATATTCGAGATGACTAATGCGATCGGAGAGGGTAGGTAGCTTAACCCAGTTGTGTGCGCGTAATCACAGTCGTGTGCGTCTAATGTTGCTGTTTACCAATATAGTTTTGTTTGCGTCGTTATAGTACAAATAACTGGCCGGATGAGTGAAGCCGGGACGGCCCCGCACGACTGTCGAGTGCCCCGCTTAAAGGGAGATGTGTCGGAGGATGCGGTGACCGAGTAGATGATTCGGTTCACTACATCATTATCCTAATTAAATCATCGGGGAGGGTGACTAGTGTTTTGACGCAAGTTCTTGCAATCACACAACCCAGAAATGTGGTCTGAAGAGCAAACGACATGGGACTTAGAGAGCTGAAGACTTGAGCATAAAATAAGCGGTTGCAATCCTCGAACTTCAAGAATAATTTTGTCACAGTAAATGAGATTTGTTTCTTCGGAAAGTACACAATGTCATTTAACCGCAGCACTCACGAAATTCCTCATGTACAGGTTAGGTATAATAACTGCATAATCACGAGTCTGTTAGTAAGTTTTGAAACATACGTGAGCGACCTTTCGGGTGTTCTTGAGTGTTTTTTAATCCAACTTTATGCTCACCCGAAACCCGATGCTTGTCCGAGTCTGCCTTTGGATAAATTGATTCACAGTCCATGAAATAAACTGCCCAAAAGGTCATCATTTAAGAAGTAGAAATTTATTTGCCACCATTATTTCTGCGGTTTTTTTGCTTCGCAATAACCTGATCTCTCAATCACTTTTTTCTAACTTTTCTGCCTCGAGTAATTCCTCTGCATTACAAAACCGCAATGACAGAGGCTGTACCTTGTAAAGTATTTTCGTTGTGTTGGTATCCGCCAAGTTTTCGCTTTCTTACACCTAAAAATTTGTACATTTGCTTTGTGAAGAACGAGTGCATGCATACGACGTATGGCTTTACTTATGAAGGTGCCAAATCTGCTTGCCTAAAAGCATTGTTGGCTGTTCCTGTCTTACCACGTAATCTCAGTGACTTCAAGCCCAATTGGGCCGCAATTTGTTTGTGTGTCCGCTTAGCTTCGATTGTGGGCAGTTTTGTACGGTAATGAGGGCAAAATGCGAGTTTCTGTACATTACTAATAAAGGAATGCTAAATGCTGTTTAGGAACAGGGTCCCCGCTCACCGGGCCTATACCAACACTTTCTGTTAGCAGTTCCATCAACGAGGACAATGAAAACCGACGAACGCCAGGTGCGCGGTCTCCGTAGGTTCCACGTTAAAGCGACCGGCTTTGATAATTACTTTCATTGAACGAAAACGTCACTTTCCACCTGTGTTTCACTGTTAGAGGTTCTTGTAGATCTAGAACATAAAAATGAGATTGTTTTATAAATACTGACTGGGTCTAAGAGAGGCTAGTAATACGTGTTTACCGAATTCGCTTTCTGATGCTCTCCATGGATATGTCATGCACTTCTAAACTATGTTGCCAATATTATTTACTTGCGTATTGTGAGAGATGCTTAAAAGAAGGTTTTCATTGTTAAATTAGCGTCAATGATACAATAAGACAAAGCTTGATAAAATCCCTATGGGAACGTCTAAGTACGGGTTGCCGGAAAATTCTCTGAGCTAAAGGTATGCCATTGATTCCATCAATTCAACGAAGTCATTTCAAGAAACTCATTACTTATTTGAAAAATACAACCGCTCGTGTCAATTTATTTACGAACGCGCATGAGAGAGCTTAAGTGTACCACTTAGTTGTTCAGTGTACAGTTGAAATTGAGAACTAATATTGACTATTCGATGTTGACTTACCCCAAATTAAAGTATTGAGAAAATAAGAAAAACATAATTCACTGTAACAGTTCTGACTAACTTGTAGTCGAAAGCTTTCATTGTTTTAATAATAATGAAAAGTGCATGGCGTAAATATCAAATTCTGTTCCTTGTAGGTAGTTCGTGCCAGTCGACCAAGGGATTCTACGCTCCTCAATCTACAGGCCACATGGCAAGCTCCGCCCATCCTCTTCTAGAGAACACTTATCATCCAATGCAGAATAATGAAATGCGAAGCAGCCCTAGTAATACCAGCCATGTGTCAGCTCTGACGCAACGAATTCTCTCAGAAGTCTACATTGCAGCAGCCAAAGCCGCTTCAATAGCCGTGAGCGAGTCCATCGCCAGTGGCAGTATGGATGCTGTGAACCAACCCGTCGGCGGTCCAGGTAGTTACCGACCTGGATCGCAGTGCGGCGAGTCGGTCTCAATGATTGGAGGGAGCATTTCCGCGTTAGACGGACTGGGTGGATATCCAGGTATCACTACCTACAAACATTTGTTCGACCCCGAAATTTAGCATTTAATCGATCTAATTCTCTCCATTTATAATTCACAGTTTAAATAATGAAAAAAATCGCAATCACGAAAGCATCGACATCCATGTCCAGTCGCCATAACTAAGTTTTGGAAGTGCTGTGAATTCGCATTTTTAATTAACGTAGGAGTATATTTGAAAGAAGCAGGAGTTTCGTTATTATGTACAAGCGTTATTTCAAGCTTATTCACAGCGTCAAATGATCGCGTGGCGACTGCTCAAATTTTAAAAAGTCTGTTTATTGTGCACTATTTATTATGAATACATGAAAAAGGATAATTTGAGCTTTGAGAAAATATGAACTATTAAATATGCACCTTCCACAGTTCGCTTTTGCTAAACATGACAATGCTGCAATAATGGAGAGCAGTAATCCGCTAATCTAATAAATGTGGCATGTGCTTTCAATTTTAAATAAATCTAACTGTCCTTACACTAGCACCTCCAGAAGATATATCTTGCCTAAGTTCTGTCAAAATTCAACTTGTTTAAATAATAGTAGCCTGGAGCGAATGAAAAACTATTAAAGCACACGTGAAGAGGGTGGCACAAGTAATCCTGTTTCCCACTTTAGTGGTATAAGAAAATATTACGTTGCTTTTTGTGGGTTTCCAGCTTCTACCTCCAATGGCGCAGCACGGATGAGAAAGTCCCCAAACACACGAACAGTCACACCGACCTATCAGGGTCACCTGACACCCCAGCAGGTTCTCAGTCAGCAAATTCTGCGCCCCCGAATGCCTTCCCAAATGGGTTACGGCTGGAATTCCCCTCTTTTGACGGCACAGGCAACAATGCGGCTGAATGAGGCTGCAAGTGCTTTAGCAGCAGCGGCAGCAGCAGCCGTTTTGGAGGCAACTGGAGCCACACCAGATCTCAATAGTCAAGGCCCCACCACGGTTCCCCATGTTTCCCGATTCAGTGGTGGTGGCGGTGGTGTTGGTGGGGGAGGACAAGGAACGAGCAGCGAGGATGGAGAGAGTATTTCTTCCAGCTCCTTCTTTCCAAGAACTCCTAATAGCAGACTTAACAGTCAGGACGCTACCACAAAGGTGAGGTGTGATTCTTATCTTAAGCAGCGTGGTTCGTTTATACCTCTTAGTTCTGCTCTTTAATCATAACAATACAGGGAATCTTTACAGGAGGGCAGTATATAGTGATTCAACAAACCGGAGACTCAAACCGAATAATAAACCTGCTAAAAGTTACATCAAATCAGTGTATGCTATTTTTGGGAATTTTATTTTGAAAAAGCACTATTTTTGAAATCGATGATTTCAGGCTATCTTGTGTGCAGGTTGGGTTTTACTAAACGCCTTTTGGCTTCCAGTGCCTTAACAGATTGGTGCAAAACTAAATTTTTTAGCAGACATTAAGGTTGCCTTCATCCTAGCCTAATAAATTATTGTCGATCGAAAATGTACTTTGAATTCTGTTGTTGCACGATTAGTGTGGATATACAAGTCATTCAAATGTGATCTATGAACCTGCGGAGTCGGTGTTGTAGCTCTTCAAGATCGAAAGTTGCTACTAATTAATCATAAACCTAGAATCAGATAACAATATGACCAATTTCGTCTTACGTTTTTCTAACAGCACCTTATAGGCACCTCGAAGTCAAGTTTACTAATGCCAGGTACATGAAACATTGCTAAAAAAAGTCCTAGACTTATCAGCCTTCAACTTACGTCCCAAAGTTGGTTTCAAGGGGATTTTTGCATTCGATTTACAGGCACACGATAAATATGTAAGCACACTGTTAAATACATGGCAAAATTGGCATGCATAACCACTAACCCTCGCAAAAAAACGGTGCTTTACCGTGGTATGTGAAATCTGTGTTAATAAAAAGCGTACAACTCACTGAAAAAGATTCGTTTATGCAATATTTGGCAGCAGTCATGGAGAGGCATGTGCGAACAGCCCTTTAGCGTAATAATTGTAAACAATGCTAGCAAAGCAATTGTGATCGATAATGTGCCAATCGTTGATGGGCCAGCATGAGGAAAGTGTGCCTGACCAAGTGACGTTGATACCGATACATCCTCACGTGAACACAAATCCGCTCGCAATAGACTTCGTCAAGTAGTTTATTTTCTGTAAATTTAATGGAATAAGCGGTAATTACCGTTTTTTTGCAAATCGAACCTTTAGAAATTGCATAATTTAATGATGAGACTATCGCAACGTACGCCATTTAAAATGAAAAGGGAAGTTCTTTTCAGTTTGTCTCTTGCGTTCCAGTGGCAATTTAAAAATGTCATATGCTTGCATTCGGTTTAACAGTAGTTCTATTTGGTTACTAATTATTGCGCTGAAAATCGGGATTACAGAAAACATGCTCGGAGTTAAAGGAATCAGAAGATACTCGGGAATAGAGTGGTCCTCAGATGAAAAGGGCACGCCCTTTTTATTCACTGGCTAGGTATGAAGGGGTTTTTGCGTAGTTAGGTTATGCAAAAGGGTAGCATGTATGTGTTGCAGGTCATTAAGAGGCGGCACATGAGACGTTGGATTGGTGCCGAATTATGGAACGTAAGATCACTTTAAACAAAAGTAACAAATAGCATTCCTGTGCCGTCTTTAATAAAACTCGTGCCAGAACAATATGAATGCACAAACAAACTTTCGTAGACCTGGAGAGGTGCCGACACTGTTTGTGTGTACTGTTTTGTGATGCTCATTATTTGCTTTAAATCACTTTTGCGAGAACGAGGCCTAACAGTAATTTTGAGATTCAGAAACCTGCCCATATTCCTTGCGTTATGAACTTGACGCATGTTACTCGCACAGTGGCACAAACGACTTGAAATTGAACATACATTATTAAAAACTTCCTTTATCATTTATTTTATTTTTGAATATTCTTAGTGCTCTTGTAAATGAGCAGGTAATTTTTTTTGAAGGTTCAGAGAAAAAAAGTTCTTCAAGGAGCTCGCAAGGGATCCCTGTCAAACTCAGGCAATGAGTTCCTTATTCCAATGCTGGCTGTTCCTCCTAACTACCCCCAAGTTATTGATCCTCGTGGTGGTCGCACTCCGCCTTCCGAGATGACATGCCTCTCCACCTCTCCTCTCGACGGCACGTGGATTCGAGGCTTTCAACCCATTCAAAACCCAAGAACTGGAGAAGAACCTAAATTCAATCCTTACCCCCAGAGCGAAGCTGCAAGTAATACCTCAGCACTCAACGTCCCCACTTTTGTTACTTCATCTACCCCAACCACAGCCCGCCGTTCTGCGATAAACCCTCAGCCCCCCTCAAGTAACGCTAGTTACACCGCAGAGGACGGTAACCCCAATGACAATACCCTCCGGGCAAACGCTGATCAGAGCTTTAAGCCCCCGCCACAGATTATGCAAGCAGAAAAACAAGAACAGTTGCCTCTTCCATCACCCCCACCGTCTTCCGAAACCCAGCAATATCGAGAATAAAGTGTGTACATTTAAATTCCCACAACTCCACTGCGCAAACATGAAATCCCCCTCAAGTGGGCTGAAAGCGTCTTTTAGTTGGTCCCGATTTTAACAGCGTTGCATTACCATGACTACCTTCTTCCTCGATTTTCCGTTCTGCTGTTTTTTGACCCCAAACTCCTCTTCGACGTGCGCTAATGTTTTATCTGTAGGTGCACGTGAGGTCGACTTGCTGCATTTGGCATTTGCCAGTTGTGGAGAATAGATAATCTATTTAACATAATAATAAATAATAAAGCGATTTTTGCTATATGAATCTTTTATTGGGAAGAAACGGCTCAAGGATATGAACTTGGCAGGCCTTACCAAAATTGTGCAGGCAGGACTATTGTATTTAGATATAGCAATTGTCTTTTTTTATGCTGAGAGCTTTAAACAATCAGATTCCATGATTAGGGAATGAGTGTTTTCCGCAACTTATTCAGATCTGTGTCACCCTGTCCACAAGCCATATACGGGCAAACAAATACGATGCACACGACAACGGTCTTGCTGGCTCAATGTGCCGTTGAAATTCCTCTGTCTTTGGTCCACTTTTCTTCTCTAGGTACTTCGTTTCTCATTATGCTGAATAGGCAGTTTATTTAAACTGCATGCATTGACACTCATTGTAAGGGAATTGGTGTGATATAGAGCGGTTTCATTGATAGTGGTTGTGATGGGCATTAAAAGAAAATTTTAAATTGAGTCAATATTAAAAACTACTTGAAATTCAGCAATTAACTTCATCCACGAAGAATTTTGTTAAGAGGAGGTGACTGTTGGCTGAACAAATCAAATTTGAGTTTCATGTGCACTTTCATAAACACTAAAATCACTTAAAAACCAAATTTTTCCTAACTAAAAGCACGAATTCTGATTTTGGCATCACTTTGAATTTCCAATGAAAAGGCGATTATGAAATTCACAATACAAAATGTCTTAAATCTGATCATTGTGCTTGGAGTACAGCATAAGCCTAGCTGAACAGTGGGAAGTCACCGTTTAAACTGCAGTCAAAATTGATTAGTTATTCTGAATTATCTTATCTAGCTGTTCTGTTAACATGTGAATGCAAGAAAAGTGTTTTCTTGGCAGCTCATTAGTACTAAGCATCATGGTTTTTATATTTCTAAACATAAGTAGGGTGATGGTGGCTAAGAACTGCAAATTCACTTGAAAAACTCATTGCCTTTTGAAAGGCCTAATATATCTTCTATTGAATTAAGAATTATTACATTTTGGTCGGGTCTACAAAAAAATTTATTGTCTTTATTTCTAAGGACTCCATCCACTAATAAATTTAAGTCCAGTATCAATTTTAATAGAAATCATTACCAAGAAAAGAAGAAGAGATCCACAGATAAGAAAGTGGTAGAAAGAAAATTGGTGATTCCTGATATCGCCGTTACTAAATGTGTTGGCATTCTGAACACATTCATGGAACCAAATGTCTGTGACAAAGTGTATAGTGGCTTGTGTGAATGTGAAAGCGTTTCGTGATCAGTACAAGTGCGCAAAATGTGCAATACATTTAGGCAACCATAACCAAAATAATAGGAACGAAGTACGAGCTTGCAAAATTCGAAAGATTAACGCTGTTTTTCCTACATTTATAGCAAGAAATATAGGTGTGCGACAGATTTACTCCGGTTGTTGGTCAGACGTCTTCCAGATGAGGAAAGCCCATCCAAAGGCCTTAAAATGAAGAAGCTGACCGCCAAGGCTTGCGATGTTGCTTCCGTATGCACCTGTGCCCGCAATCACATGCCAAACCGGTCCAAAATTCTCGTCCATTGACTTTTTTAAGGTAGCTGCCACCTGAGTCGGGCCCGATGCTGTGGCGAGTGCAGCTTCAGCAAGTTGAATCACTACCTTCTTGTCGGGAGGTGGCAATGTTTCTCCGTCCTCACCTTCGTCCACTCCGTTAGCATATTCGATTCCAACATCAATCAGGTCAACGTAGTCTGCTGGGAACCCATCGTCACGAGTGACCTCACCATGGACTTGTGGCATCACACCAAGGCCCTTAGGTGATAAGTTCGCGTTCCAAGTGTTTTGAAACTTTTGCGACATGTAACTGGTTTCATTTAGCGTACCGCCTGGTGATACTAGCCCATAAGGTAGGCCTCCGGGCACATCCTTTTGAATAGGGATCTCAACCTCAGTTGGTGTTTGGCGGGATTTTCTGCCACTCTCTAGCGTCGCCGAAGGCCCGTGGGTCTGCATTCGTTGTGTCTCGATATACTGCTGTTTAGACCGTGACTGCTTCGTAAGGGTGCTCCTTCCATATGGTGTCTGGTTCAATGGAGGTAATCCATCACTCTCCCATTGGTCACTTTCGAAGTTGAATACACGCGAATTTCTATCCACGGTACCCTGATGAGCCCCATTCGGACAGCATATGCAGTGGTATTGTCCCGCACCCCTTGCACTTCTCGGATAGGCAGGAGTAAATCTGTTTGCCGTTCCTGGCGTCATTGTGGGGATTCCACTCATCGGAATACCCGATCTTAGTCCAAACGCTGAAGATGGAGGATATCGACGAGGGAGGCTATAGTGAATTGGGATGGCTGGCGATGCAAGATAGGGCACCCCATGTATAGGAGTAGCGTACTCGTCTGGGTAGTAGGCAGCAGGTGACAGTGGAGCGAAGTTTCCAGACCAATCAGGATAAAGTGCAAACGTTGGAGTTGGCACTCCATAGGGCACTGGAATTCCTCGAACGGTTCCGTACAAATCCCGTGCTCGTGAACGCGAACCACTCCTTATTCTAGAATGCGAGCGATTACAGCACCGATAATGATGATGGTGGCTCTCCTTCCTGCGACGCCCTGATGTCTGAGAACGGGATGTCGGCTCCTGGAGATTCATTTGGCGGAATGAGTCATTCAGGGTAGACTGTTCATAATGCTTACGTTTCTGAGAACTAGAAGCATTCTCTCGGATAAGATCAGTGGAGTAGCTCCTTTGGTTTCTCGGTCTACCCAGACTGGGAGATTCTAGCTGAGGAATTGTCATTTTAGTGACCACGCGAGTCTCGCTTCCTTGTCGGATTGTTCGGTGTTGATGCCGGGCGCTGCTGCGGGCTGCAGGGGGACTCACGATTAAAGTATCATTGGGATAAACTAAATTTCTTTGTTCACCTGAAACGGACCAATGACGCCCATTTGTGGCGATACGTTGAATAGGAACGTCGACGGCGGGGTATGAAGGACGGACATCAACGTGGATTGCGGTGGCGTTTCTTGAATCTTGGGATGGCACATCATCCTCATTGCGATAGACTGGATAAGGGGCTCGGTTAACAGGTTTAGTATCTGAGTCACTACCAATGCCACCGCCCTGGTAGGTTTTCGAACGAACATCTGTCCGACGATTAGTAATCGTGGACTTTGACGTGACGAAGAACGAACCTTGGCCTCTTGACCAGTCTTCACTATCAGACGTGCTACAAGGGAAATAATAAGCCACAATGGCAGTTCCATTACTTTCATCTAAAACAATTAAATTATTAATTCTATAACTACCTCAGTCTGTGTCAGTTCATTGGTTACAGATTTGCATTGAAAACAGATTCATTAAACGTTCATTGCAATTTCAGGATTTAACTACGCACAAATTTACCAGCATAAAATAGCATGCATGCAAAAGGTCTAAAATTATTTGAAATGGATTTTCATAGTGCACATGTCAAGGATAAAATTAAGGCCCCAAACCAAAAACTCAATTCATTTTTAATCTGTACATAAAGTTAATTTAACTTCATATTTAATCAAATGTCAATCTATTTATGGCAGAAACTGACAATATATTTACCCAACAAGATCTTTGTAGTCTTAATCTATTTTCAGACTATTATTCCCCACTAGAATATACCAGCATTCCCACCATTACCGTCGTATAGCAATTCATCCGGTTAGATTATATGCATCCGAATAGTGGGGGTCACAAAATGGAGGGAAATGTACTGGGCTTTTACGATCGCCCTTAGTTTTACTTTTACTAAACCTACTAGAATGCGAAGGAAAGTTTTGGGGTGAGGTACCTTAGTCGGATTATTTTGCCTACAAAGATGTCAAAAGATTTAGAAAGGATATAATAAGTGGGGAAATTTTAACATACTTTTTTGTCATTTGTGCCATTGATGTGTTTGATTCTCAAACCAGAGCAGTTATTAGGAAAGGGGTACCTTGTATCTGCAAAAATACACATAGTGCATTAGTGAGAGCTGTAAAGTAACCTGAAAAAAATCAGTTAAAAACCTATGCATTTTCTATATAACTTACAAAAAGTCTTTACATAAATAATAGAACATTATTAATTTCCTGCGCTTATTATTGATGACTTTCAACATCCAAACCCAAAAGTTTAGCCATATACTGTTTAATTTTTAACGCAAATGATATTAAATATCACTCCGAAACATTCAAGCTACTTGACAACCTTAATATTATGATCATCATTCCATAGGTTCAAGTTTGCGGTACGTTGTCAAAAATTTTCACCATTAAAGTATAGTCATTTTCAATTTTCTTTTGTCCGTAGGTCGGTTGATAAACTCACGCCTATTCGGTAAACCATATTAAAACAAAACAGGAAATTATTACCATCTAAAAATCAAGACTGTACAAAGACATTTTAAATGAAGACAGAGCACCAAGGAATGCTCTAGAATCTAGTATTTCCTTTAAGGAAAAGCTCATATGCACTCTGAATACCGCTTGACGTTGTGGGCACAGAAGTAGGTGTTCTGTGATTACATTTAATTAAACAGAATGTATGAATTCTAGAATTTCAAAATAGCCAGTGAAATATACACTTCCGTTTAACATTGAGTCATAGTTTTGCAGTTGAATCCAAATAGCACCAACAGCAATTCGTCAGGAAGAACGAAATGAATATTTGCAACATGGAATTTGCATTGGAATCAAGGTCCATGTCTATTAAAGTTCTGTTTTAAGCATTTTTGACATTTTTTAAGTTTGGGATTTGTCAACGAACCACCTACAGTATGACAGTGTATCAAAATGCGTGGTTTTTTAATGACGTGTGTGATAGCCCTATTGCGTTTTACCAATCAATACGCACACAGAGCCTGAACGACAACTGGCTGAATTTTAAAGATAGCTTCTTATGCACAAGAAAACGAAGACTGCTAGAAATTCTCAACATTTGGTTTGAAACTTTGTGCCATGCTATCTAAGATAATTGACACTGCCAAATCAGCAGATTATAATTTAGCTTCTCTACTGAATATTCACCGGTTGAATTAGAGCTTAAAAAGTGCACTTTTGGCTGGCCTGAGGTTTTCTGAGGCGGTCTTGATAATTTAAAATAAGCCTGGTATTCGAAGTTGTGAGTACATAAAATATCGATGTAAAAGTTTATTTCACGAAATGCTGTAACGACAATCTGATTCGCGGTTTTGTCAGAAGCACATGTACTTTTTGCAAATCACATTTTTCACGATAAGTATCCAGCCTACCTTCTTTTTTAAGGCTTTGGGACTTATGAATATGAAGTAGCAGGGAAACGTTTGTCTGAACAAAAGCTTAGGAGATCTGCAGACACTAAGCATTTGTGTGAATGCAGACAAGAGTAAAATTTTGCTTTTAAAATCAATCTGTCTACCATAATATTCCAGGATCCACCAAACACTTCGTTACAGTACGTTTAACCAAAAGGACGATGCAACTTTGGCTATTCATTCGTCATTGGGTGGTTTGTTAGACAGTTCAAGAGACCTATTGTCTTCTGCTAAATTAGAATATTACTACTGTAGCAAAAACTATAACCGACACCAGTGTCGAGCCCCTGTTCACAAAGACAAGGAATTTTCAAGTCATTTAGATCACCCTAGATACGTTAAAAAAAACTGACTGGTAAAATTAAACTGACATGTAAAATATGTGGTAAAATATTCTGACATCATATTGCCATGAAACACAGACCGAGTAAATTCTGATGTCAAATATTACACCCAGTAGCAATTTTTTAAGAATGTAATTGTTGCGTTTTCATTCCATTTAAACGACACTCACGATTAATAAATTTCGAAATTTAATTTTGAATGCAGAATGAATAGTTTCGTGCTCCCGTGTATTCTTGTACCGAAGAAAACCGTTTAGGTTTGTAAGTGTATATTTAGAATGATGGTATAATGTGAACAGTGCCAGCCAAGATGTTCCGAGCTCGAACTAGCACGGACTTTATAATGACCTACATTAGAGAGGTTCTACCAACATAGTTCAAGGTTCTCAAGTATGGCAACGAAGTTGTAAATGGAACTTCCAGAATAGCTTCTTAACGACTCTGAAGGATCGTTTCTTTAAATTGCTAGCACCCTCTTACTATTCCTACTACAAGACAGTGTGAATTTGACGAATAGTTTGAGAAAGCACACTATTGGCAATACAAAAATTAGAACTATACCTGTGAAAACCACCACGTAAATTCTCAAGATTGAAAGGTCGATATAGCCTTACGATGATGTGATTACGGACCGGGTCTTAATTTGCATGAGTCTTCGGCAATATCCGAGCACCTTCCTTTGGTTATTTGCATAATACCTTCTTGGTCTTCTATTGGCTAATCTGTCAGGACCTACTGCAGTCTGGTATACTTTAAGAACACTAAAGGAAGTTAACTTGAATTGATTTAAATAGGATTGGCCAAGAGATAATGACTAAGTTAGTCTGTAAGTTTAACATAAATCCACATGGTAATCAATTAAAGCTTACAATTTACATTAAGTGACTGACCAGAAACCTACTTTACTAGAGTAGTTCTTTATTTAACATTGAGCTTAGTACCACACATCAAATGTCAAAACCCAAATCAATAAATCCTTATGAAAAGAGGAGAAATTCAGGCAGCCGTTTATCAACCAGGGCCATCTGATTCTCAGTTTCCAATGGATAAAAACGTGGAATGCTTTTTATACACACCTAAATTATTAGAGATGGGAGTATTTTCTACAAATAGATCAATGAGTAACCTAAACGATATTTTGACCAAGTGGAGCTGATCAACTTCACATAAGAGTGTGAGCTGTGTCACAATTAATTTAGTTCAATCATGTATACAGAGATCATGGTTTTTCGGTGACCTAGTGATTGAGCCTCTTTGTACAGTACCGTGCCTATAATGGCCTGTGATCTTCATATATGGACGTACTTACCACGCCCGAATCCAGCCTCACTTTAAGGAGGTCCTTTGTCACAAGCCACAGCCACCGAACAAATGGATAATTAATGTTTCTTTAGACACTTTAGTAGAAAGGCACAGCAACATTTAAATCCAACCAAATAGGAAATGTATTTATGGTTTTCCCAAACATTGTGCTTTAGATATGCTGCCAAAAATTATTTGGAGGCACAAGGAAGCACCAAATAACGCAAAATATGTTGTCGCGGTCACCATTATTGCTATATTCATATAGAATTTATGGGGAAAACTATTTACGGGAGCGGACTTCAGACGATTTGCAGGGCAATAATCAGTGTATCCTTAGCCTTTAGCCTGGAACTCCACCTAAACAAAGAGGTTTTCTTTCAAATTGTCGGAATTTCACAAAATTATTCATTCTGGTTTTTTTCACCACTAATTGACAGATAGACGGACTGCGTGTTGAAAGCCATTAAATGCTCGGTTGTTTATTTTGTAAACATAATGAGCAGTAACATAAAAATATCATGCCATGTTTAGCTTGAAATGACATTTGAATATTATGACAAACCGCTTTTAATAAATTTTCACCTCAGAAAATAATGAAAAAAGGCAAAATCATGGTTTCTTAAATCTGCAGCATGTAATAAATGTGTTACACCACAATCTGATAATTAAGTGGTTACATGAAAGCAGGGGTGTTCGACCCACCGTACAGTATAAATTTCCAGATGAGACCGACGAGCCCTATGCCTGCATAACTTCCTCCTTTTACAGAATGCCAGGTGAATAGAGTGAGAATCAATGGTAGTGAGGCAGTAAATAAAGATCTGAGCGATAACCAATCATAGATGCCCGTGCGCACACTTTTTCCGCCGAAATTTATCGTCACAAACCAGTGCCAATTTGATCGCCTTCTTGGCTCCTGCTAGTAGGATCGGTGGAGGCACTCACCTTCGCTCATACGCACGCACACGTACACAGGCGCACACACTGGGGCTGCGAGGCAAATGTGCAATGATATTGGCACTGAGGCGCCTTGTCGCATCCTAGGTCAGTTGTATGTGCATGCGTGTGCGTGTGAGCGTGTGTGAGTATACGTGAGATGTGTGCAATACGTGCATTCAGGGTGTTACTCATCTGGCGATTTTCGTGTACTCTGGGGACGCATACACTGGTCGGAGGATTTACACAAACAAGAGTTGTATAAGGATGTTTATCGATCGATATTAAAAGCCCTGAATTTAAGGGTCATTATAACAAACAGTGATTTCGAAGTTTGAGTACAAGGTTTAAAATTATTTGAGTAGTTAATGACAAAGCTTCAGTGCCTAATTCTGAACACTTATTATTTATTTGGAACGTAATATCTCAATTTATGCAAAGATTAATCAAACTGACGACGCGATGATTTGACTAAATTACTAGAGTTTGGTCACTTAAATGTCCTAGGTCCCAGTCCTGTTCAAATGCCCATGGCAATTTCAATGGCGGTTTTGCTTCACATTTTTCGCACCTCTCGGTATCGTTTTATAAATTTTCCGGATAAATGTGAATCATCATACTCCGATGTTCAAGTAAATATTCTAAACAATCACGGTTACACTTTTCGGCCCACACAATCGATTCGTCATCACCACTCACAACAAGGCTTAGCGTTTCTGTTTGTTCGAATGTGACTCAGCCCCTGGTCGTAGGATTTTAGTGTTGCCTCACCACTGAAACAGAGATTCAGCCGAAGTTAATCATATTTTTTTCTTTAATGTCAGCCTTGGCGCGCATTCGGATGCGTTTTATTTTAAAGGGGTTGTGTGCCTAAATCATTAGTTTTTAAGAAAACATAATTTTTTCCAGAAGAAGTAAATTTTCAATGATCAGTAATTACCAGTCATTCAAGGGCATCTGTCAAATTGAAACAAGTTACACTTTCGGGAAAATTACCGATTTACATTTCCGATGGCTTACAGGGAAAGGAGACTGCATCAAGTAAAGTTTTTTTCAGTTAGCATGAAGTCTCCGACCAGTTGTTGGAAGGTGGATGCTCTTGCCTTTACGTGCATTTTGCTGCGGACTCCTCTACAGCCGCATAAAGCCTTAATGCGGAACATGTATGCGGTTTCCTCAACGATTATTAGTCTAAGCTGTACCGCTGTGTAATTTTGAAGTGTAAGAAAATGAAATATTGTTTATCACCACAATGAACATCGCCCCTAGGTGCTGCATGAGAGCTTAATTGGTCAGAGCTCATGGACTTTGATCGCCAGCCTTACCTGTGTGCCAATGCATAGAACATTTAATGTGCCTTCTTTATACCCCCCTATTTTTAACCTAGCGTCTGCAAAATGAGGGCCTTTAATTTTAGGAAATCATGGTAATTGTTGTGGGAATCATTCCAACCTTGTCATTTCAAAAAAAATATTTTTAATATTTGGCAAATCGTCTGCCTACGTCCATCGAGTTTTCATTTATTTCACAAAGCTGGCCAAATTTCAAGCACACACATGAGCATGCATTTTTATTATTAGCTTCTTTCAAAAGGTAAAACACCCCGTACTGTGTTGGACTGAGATTAGTGATCAATGTTCGCTCCAGGTAAATTTATTGCGCAACACACAGTGCTTGAAAGGGTGCTCATGGTAATCGGAAATGGGTACCATGGCGGTCTTTTTATTTGTCTATATCTAACCACTTGTATCACTCTACGCAATTGAAGATAAGTGCCACAAGGAGGTTAATTCCACAGGACTCGGTTTACAATTTTGAGGCTTTACTACAATAAGCCAGCACTAGACAAGTACCCTTTCAACTGATGAACTAATTTTTATTGTAATGACAAATTCGTGCAACTTTCTTCAATATCATTTTTTCTGTTGGTCGATGTATGTGTTTTTTTTAATTTAAGCAATAGTATTGGGCTCTCAAGAACTCTGATAAAGTTGAAAATGCTTTATTTATACATTTTTAAAGCAATCAGGTGACACGTTGTCAATTAATTCGGAAAGGGGCATTTGTTTTTTGCACGCATTTCCTCGCTAAATTTTAATGAATACTCTAAAGACAATCTGTATTTCATGAAGACAAATAAGCTGGAGTACCTTAAATATGAAGACAAAATGTAAAGTACGTGCCAGTACGTTGGCAAATTAGTATTTATTATCTCATTACTTAAGTTTACGTTCCAGAAATTCCAACACCTCAGTTTACTGTCTTTTAGAAGACTTACAGAATTTGAAACCTTTACTATTTTCCGAGTAGCATTTAGCCAAATTATTTACTGATGAATTTAGATAAGAAGGCCTAGGTACACTTAACGTACACATTTTGCCAGAATTGATGGTTACTTTCAATTTAGATGGTTGTGCATTAAAAAACATTTGAAAAAAGCAAATATTTCTGGCAAATGTACCATGAACATGAAGTGCTGATTCAAAGCCTTTCTTTGATCTGCAAATTAAAACAATAAAATAAAGCACGAGTTTTTTATATTGTTCAGAAAAATATTGAGTTTTATCTCCTTTTAATAAAATTTAATTTAAGTCAAGCAGCAGTTCAACTTTCCAAGCCAGATGTCACATTATTTAAAGCACAGGTATTCAATTTCTGTAAACCGCTATCGCAACTCACGAAAAATAGATTCAGGTGTATTCCAGTTCTGATTTGCGCGAATATTCCTTATGTGAAAGCCCCCGCAAACTAACAAGGATGCTTCTGCTCGGGTCCTCCGATAAAATTGGCAGGCCTGCATCAACTTACTTCTGCTTTTGCAGAAAATGTATTTAAACATTTGGTTGCCACATTGTTTTATAGTGCGATCTGATAATCCGAAACTGATTGACATTTTTGATTCACATTTCGTTCCTGAACGACGTGAATTTCCTAGACACCACACTTTTGAATTTCTGTAGGCATTGCTTTGTATTCTGTGCATAACGCTTATCAACTTTTTAACCTGTGCATGAGGAGTTGGGTGACACCAGACTTAGTTTCAATGCATTCAAGGTTTTGCTTAGCTAGACATGTGATGAGAAATGGCTTATGTGAAATATCCTGAAATTTCCAAATAATTTGGTTCTGCGAAAACGCCAACGATCTGTTAGAATCTGCATAAGCATTTGACACTTTAATTATGTACCTTAAAATATGAGTCACTTATTTTGAGCTTGGATGGGTAACACACATTTAGGATTCAAGTGAAATCAGTCGAGTCAAGATTCAAGTTGACCAGGAGATGCCGTCTCATGTTTAACAATCTCGCTGTCTTGGGTGCAAGCTGCATGTCTCACGGCTGCTGGCCCAGGTTGCAGACAACACTTGAACACGCTCATTGAAAAGAATCTAATCAAGGCGCCAGGATACGTGGAGTGATTGGGTCACACATTGTGTGTGCTAACCTTGTATCAGTGCCTGCCTTCAATTCTGCAATCGCTCTGTGTTTAGGGGGAAAGTAATGTACAGAATTCTACAACAAAATTAGGACAAGAATTAGTAGTGAACGTCATCGAAATTGGCAATTTGGAAGAGTATGTGAAATTTTAAATCACAATGTTGACTTTTTCTGTTTAACTCACTCTTTGGATTTGTGGAGTTTGTCCTACACGGAGAATTTTAGGTACGTTTGTAACTGATATCACAACTCATTTATTGTCACGTGATCTACGCATTTGTCTCAAGAAATTGTGGACGATTTAGTTGTCAAAAAAGACCAAATTCTGATCTTTTAAGCTTGCAAAATAAAAAGCAATTAAATCGTAAAGAAGCCATTTAGAGTCAAAATGTATTCAACAAGTGGATGAGGAAGGCAGTTCATTCTCAAAAGTGAAACTTTTAGGGTCACACTCCTAAAAATTGAAACCGAAGTCATCAACTTTTGACTATTAAATTAAAGAGGGGAGACATAATAATTGTCATTTTATGGAGTCTATTCATTTACCGTAAAATGAATGGAGCCCTCCTGAACACACAAAAATTCATAACGTGAATAGGCTATATCACCAATAATACCATAGTCACGTTGCTTTACGAGATTTATTTTACTTGCCAACAGCAAACAACGTTAAATACTTAAAAATGTTTTTACTTTGATATCGTCAACCAGCAACAGCGTACATTCAACATAGCGTGCAAATTCGTCAAAAATTTGTCCCTACGTACTCGGAAAGAGGAAAAACGGAAACTCCATTAATCCGCTAAGCTTTAATCAATGCAATTGGTTCAGCTGCTACTTAATACTGAAATTAACTAAAATTTTAGCCACATGAACAATATGGTTTACACTGATACATCGTCAACACCTAATGATCCCTTTTTAGTTAACGAGAACGACCACTAAGCCACAACGTATCAATAGTCAAATGGTAAAAACAGCTTTAGCTCAAGGTGAGATAAACAATCAAACCTCAATAACAAAAATAATGATCCAAAAATTTCTGCGCAATTTGAAGGACAAATACGCCACTTTTATCAGCGAAGGAACAAATCAATTAAAATGGTATGATCAAAAGGTAAAGACTGTAGTTGGGGAGGCACTGAATTTATTCCAGTACATAAAAGAGTGAAACAAACTCACGATTATTCAATTTTTTAATACCGATTGTCCTACAACATGGTTTCATTGATTAACATGCAGATAGAAGCGAAAAGAGTTTAAAAGACCCCATTATAATAGTGAAGTTTGATGTGGATGGCACCAAGCATTTTAGTTCTAAATGGGCAGTCATCACAGTGACTGTAGTTCTACAATCCATCTTGTGAGTCTAGAAGTATAATTTACGCATTTAGCTACTTAAGCTGGTGTTCTGAACAATTGAAACATAATTCATTCTTCTGATATTTTAGCGAACCTCAATGCAAGAAAATAATTCTGCATTACAAAACAATTATTTTTTCTTATTTTAGGTAATAATAAGTTTTAGGCAGCTAATGGTGGTCAAAAAATTACTTGTTATCAAAATATAATTTAAGAAATTAACCTGTCACTCTACTTTGATTATTCAACACTGATGACTATTGTTTGCTGCTAGAGGCTTCTGTTAAAGCAACACGCATAAAGCACACTTAAAATAACGTAATTAAATTTTAATGGGTATTTAAGTATATAGTGTTCATAAATATAAACTTGCTAAATAAGATTATTCTCACCCATGTCATGAAAACCGCTCGAATCAGTCCCCTAATTAGTGTGCAGGCTACGTATAACCTGAGTCCCTTCTGCGTGCTTTTCGTCTCGCTCGTGCGTTGTTTTGTATAATACTTTTGGCATAAATTAGAAAAAGTTTATCAGACCTCTTGGCTTTTGTCGTATAGTTGTTTATGCATTTATTGTAACCTAGTAATAGTTTCTTTAAACCGTGGACCATTATGCCTGCTCTGTTGAGTGACCGAGACGCAAATAGGTCTTTCGGTTACTTTATGCGTTTTATTTTTAATTTCCCTGCCTTAGTTATAGATATGCCATAAGCAATATTTGTATGCCTCGCGTTTTTCGTTGTTTCTTCACTAATGCCTTATTTTAATAAGTGTCATACCACATTTATAATCTACTTCTATATGGCATTTTAGGTGACACCTGATGGCAGAAGCCTGGTTTAGCGAGTCTGTAAGTGTTTCCCTTTTTGATGTTAAACTTCTCAGTGCTCAAACCTGAGGGCAGATAATCCTAACGATATCTGCGTCAACTTTCAAGAAAGTCATGCAAAAAATATTTTCGAGAAGTATTTTGTTGTCAACAACAACACTACTTTGGCGAATGCAGATCTATACGGTGCGAAGAGCCGTGTTACGCAGGAATGGCTCTCCACCGTATTACTTCGTGGTACCAGCACGGATCGTGTGTTAGCGCTTGCGTTTATGGTGAGAGCACGGCCATTATCATCACTGCAACATCTCGACCAATTGATAGGGTTTATATCCCCTCTTAAGAAACAGTTATGTATGAAAGCAATAGATGTCCTTACCAATCTCTTCGAGTCAACTCTGCTGCCTACGAAGAGAATCCTGATTTCTCTTGAGAGCCGTCCTTTTGATCGTCTCTCAAAATTTCCTGCAGTACTCACAAATGATTTGTCACTCAAAGATACTGATCGGGGTCCTGATCTACCACGCAGTAGTCGGGAATACGTGTTGGCCTTGTGGTATTTCGAACATAGATTGAAGCAGTCCTACCTTCGGTTTTTGACGTCCTTAGAGGTACAACGTCTTGTTTTCCTCCACGTGTTATTTTATAGAACGTTTTAATGAATGATACGATTCCTGTCGAGAAAACAAAAGCCCTAAGTAAGTAAATGTCAATGAACATCAGATTTACCATTATATACAGATGCACTAATAACCCTTGTTTCCAAGAAGCCTGAAAACCGGGAGGTATCATTACTTTTCAATTAATTGCGCTGATTTAGGTTGCCATCGGGATGTTGGTCAATAAACTTGGCGACCGCAGTAAAAGTTTCGCATCAAGTGTCATTCATAAACTGCGTAACTTATGTAAGTTTCGTGTTTTATTTTCCCTCACTGCGTTTGGGCAAAATGGGATGTTCATTGGGCATCCTATGATTTAAAATTTCAGCTCAACCTACTTGACGCTAATCCTCTCTAGATCGCATGGAGATTTATTTGATTGACTACTAGCTTCCTCTTAAAAACTATTTGTCTTTTGCACTCGGATACAACTTCAATGTCTTTGTTTCAGGTCGTGGTCACCCGAATCTGAAGGTTGTGCTTGTTGAACAGTTGCGGAGTCTACTGTTTCGTCCAAACTTAGTCGATCGAGCCAAGTACTATGCAATTGTGCTTCTGTCCTGCATCCCTTTCTCTAAGAAAAATCCGAAAGCCTTCGTACCTAATGAAGGTATCGCCGCCAGTGATGGGACAGTTGCGGCAATTCTCTTCAAAATATATCTTTCTTTTTTTCGAGCATCTGTTGTGGCCGAAGAACTTCCAGAGCGTCTGATTGCAGCTCTCCTCACTGGAATCAGCCGCGCTGCTCCTTATCTTTCAGGTACCCAAATGGTCATCGAGATCTTAAAATTATTTTACGCCATTCACAAATGTTCTTTTATTGTATTTACAGAGCAAGTTATGGCGGAAAATGTGACTGATATCGACGCCGTCTTTAGACTGGTTCACGTGACAACCAATTTCACCATCAGTCTACAGACGCTTAATTTTCTTTTCCATTTTACGGAGCATCAGCCACAACTTCGCGATCGTTACTATCAGGTGAGGAAACGCGGTATAATTAAACGAAAGCCTCTAACAATTAGAAGTGTCTCCATTCTTGTCAGTTATTTGTTGCATTAAATTTGTGACCATCTGAGCAATTGATAAGGCTTGGGTCATTAAATTCAATTGTTCTAAACGGAGCTGTAAGAAGTAATGCATTTTAACTTCAACAGGTGGTGGTTTGTGTTGACATTGAGAAGTTATTCATTACAATTCCGAAAGCTTTTTAAAACTCAATTGAAGTCCGGACTGTTAAGTGGCAATTGCATGCATTTGACTCAACAAGTGCGCCGTTTTTCAATCATCTGAATGCACTGGACCACTGTTTTGAAGTGTCAGTGGACGTGGACGGCAAATTGCGTCACTCCCCTAAGACAATCTGACAAGCCTGGTGCTGTTGAAGCAACCATTACGCAACCCAAAAATTTGATTCACTAAATGGCCATTTAAACTGTGTAACTAGTTAAACACTTAAATTTATTTAGAACTCTTGAACCAGTAAATTGTCTAGCGCCCAAAATTTCCGCATAATTATTTTGCACATTACCGCGGAACAAACAGTATTTTAAGTGCGTTTTCTTCGTCATTCCACACTCCCTCGCTTGTAGCGAAAGTTCCCTTTCAAGTGCCAAACAATGACAGCCAATTAGTGTTGTCACTTCCTTTTCCTGGTCATTAAACCGATGAGATCCACCGCCGACCCTTGCATAGATACTAATTCATTTAATCCATTGACATATATCATTTCGCATGTATTATTTTCGGCTTCATGTGCAGGATAGATGTGTCTGAAAATAGCATTCCTGATGGCGATTGCAATAACAATTGGTCACATAAAGCGCAATCTTTTTTAATCCTACGTTCTGGTGTTATCATTTATTGGGCAGACCTATCAGTGCTCGAATGCATTGGAACAAATTTCAATAAACTAAGGTAGTGTCCTCAATTGGTAAAGGAAAACTGGGGGATAACTAACTTTTACGACTTTCGAAAAGGTAAGCTTTGCGGATTGAATAAGTTGTAGATATAATGAGTACCAAGCCACACGCGCTCATGAAATGAGTGTTTTCATAAGAAACCAGAAGTAGATGGATTGTGAGCCCATATAGCGACGTGTTCACTGACATCAGTGTAACTTTTTTTTAACTGCGCAAAGGCGCTCTATCGCAGGTTGAATGACGTTGCTATTCGTTGGTCTGCCCGTTGTCCTTCCCTCCTGAGCCTGGTCTTCCACAGTTTACTGGCCGACGGCGACGCGGAGCGTCGAGCTGCGATTGTGCAGCGTCTCCTGTCTATTTGTTTGACTCACCCAAACGCTGGTTTTGTCGCCGGTGCACAAATTCTTCTCGAAAAACTTCGTTTGACCGAAAAGATTAATGTAACTGGTTCTGTTGGCGCCCCTCAAGTACGTGCTCGTTTTCTTCACGACCAATGCTTCCCATCCCACTAACTTTCAACCAGTCAACTTGTCCACTACCGCGATTTTAAATCGGCTTATTTCATCACAAAGCAAACTCCAACTACGTTACTCACTCCTAATTATCACTTCTGTTTGGATCGGTTTTTAACTTATCATATATCTTGGCTTTATGACTTCATGTTCTTATCAAAATCATCGGACCCAGAACGTTAGTGCCACACCAAAAATTTACATAAAGAACCTGATAATCAATCGCTTCTTTAGAGTCCAAGTTACTACCCTTTCAGACAAATGCGTGTTGGTTCCTGCCGTTTATCCTATTTATTAAAAAAAATTGTGTAACCGGGTTAATTGATAAAATCAATCTGTTCGAAGAAGTACACATGACAATTTTGCGGCTGCACAAATGGGCAATCCAACGAAGTGGACTAAATTTCTTTTAGACTATATGCCATTAGCTACCTATTTTTTAAAAGTATACATGGGTATTTGTTTTAGCTCGCAAACAAAGTTGAACTAGCAAAGCAACCCAAGCGCCTGCTGCCTACCTCAATTGGCATAGTAAAGCCTACTAATCATCACGAAAACAGCGATTCTGAAGAGGAACATTTCTCCGACATTCCGGCTTCGGATGACGAAGGGGAAGAAGCTGAATCTGTGGAGAAATTGTCGCCTACTGTTACCTCATACTCCTGGGACCACCGACGTCTGCTCAAGAAGCCTCTCAGTTCTAATTATGGCTACGACAGCAGCGTCCGTGATCCACGTTATGCGCGTGCTCGGGGTCAGCCCTTGTGGCAGCTCATTCTTCTCTCGACCCACGTCCATCCTACCATTAACCTCTTCGCTCGAAGCCTAATTGAAGGCAAAGCCTTCAAGTATACGGGAGATCCATTTGACGATCTCTCCGTGGCACACTTCATGGAGAGATTTGTGTACAAGAAACCCAAGTCATCTGTCTCTGTTTCGAAGACAAGTAAGGTTTTTTTCGTGACTGTGCAGCTATTTTTTCTGTAGTTTTCATGTTATTGTCTATGCATGTAATTAAATTCAAATTGACCGATTTATTTGCTGTGCAATGAGTCAGTAAATCTGAGCAAATGTTGATGCACGTGTAGCACTCCAGATATTACTTCGTGCAAAAGCGCAATATTCCTTCCGTCTACTTTTGTCATATTTGATCAGGATGTCATCTGCATTTGTTAATTAGCGTAATTATTCTTGCTAGACCAAACCACATTTTTGTGCCTTTCCAACATATCTCATTCGGCCAATTTACTGGAATTTATCAATGCACGTGCGATGTTAAATTTTATAACGCTCGGGCTGTAGCACGTTTCTTTGCACATTTAAAGTATTTGCGACATCAGTAGTTTACATTTATCAACAAACTAAATGATTTGTGGAATTTGCAATCACGTTTGAGATGTGTACCCGTGGTTGTGGCGAAGGTTAGTACCTTAGTGTCACCTGGGTCTTCCCAGTATCGCCTGACTACCGTCATTTAAAAGCTCGAACGTTGCCCATTGCGGCACATGGTTCTCAGAAACAGTGAAAAGGCATCAATTGACAACAGAGGTTCGGTCTACCTCCCACAACAGCGACTCGTGTCTACATGGCCGATTATTGTAGCGGGGCAAATACACTCACAGTAGTAGTAATACTACAAAGTTATTTCTAGCACACCAATGAATAAGATTACCAAAATGGGTTTAAATGTGTGGGCCATATCTGTTTTGATATCAGGCATCACGCGTGGTGACCCACGGTGGTCCTTCGTTATTGAAGAAATGCCCGACGTCGAAACATAATGTGCTGGGAGGTTTCAATGTGGATGTGCTGTCGATAAAGTTGTACATGTTGGAAAGTGTGTATGTGTACACACATCTTATTTTACACGCAGACACACACCCACACACAAGTATGATTTGGAAACAAATCGCTTGAACCCGAGGGCACGACTTCTGAATGCCTCTTGGCCAACAAGGTTGCGTTCCGAGGCCAGTCACCGAAAAATACATCGAGGTGTCATTTGGACTTTTAATGTTTATTTTTAGGTCATTCTTTTAGAGGCTATCTAGATTGACCTTGCTTCTAATGCGTGTACGCGTCCACTGATGTTTACCATTAATGACGTCAATTCGACATTCGAAGTCTCACGTTCACGTTGTAAGCGTGATTACGGAGCCAGTAAAATGGCCAAATGCGCAAGCAAAACGTTGGGGTGGTGCGACAGTGGTCACAAGGTAACATCGTGGTGTTTGCGGGTGGCGACATTCCAGGTACAGCAACTCGGCAGTGGTTAAACACGACTTGTCTTGAACATGCGTTGAGGCCCTCCCGAACTGTGACAACCTCGTTAATGCAGATGACGAAGGTGTTGTGGAGGAGAATAGACACGGCCCAGTCACGTGACAACCGTCAGTAGCACCACCTGTGGCTGGTACGCAATCAGTGGGGATTTTGGTGTTAGACGAAATCGTCAAACGGAGTTGAAGGTGGCAGAAAGCGGGCAGCTAGCTACTGTGCTGCTTTCTTGCCACGAGGAGGTATTCGTTTGGATGCGGTTGTTGTGCTTTGCTCACGGAAGGGGGGTTAGTCAGGTGTGTGTGTGTGTGTGTGTGTCAGAGAAGAGCTTGGTCAATGTGGATTGTCATAGCCCGATGGAATGCTGCTGCGGCCGCATTCACTTGGTAGTTACGGTCGAGTCTAAGATAGCCCAATTAAACTCAGTTCGTAATGTTGTTTCTAGTGTAAGAAAATTTGAATGACATTTTTTCACATTATTTGGGAAATAAAGTGGTGCTATTTTCATTATTGTCTTGTGTATTTGTGTAGGCGAATGTGTCCTAGTTTATGTTATATTTGGTTCTTTCGGTTAACAGATCACCCGTTGTAAAAATGCAGCAACCCGTTGTTGCTTAATCTACCGAAGAATCAGTGTGTGCAAGGTGTTCCCGAAACGTTCCAATCTGTAGTATTGTATATGAACGTTTAAATGCGGCAACTGATGCTTTTTTTAACGTCCCATTAATATTTCAGTTTGTTTTGTCACGAGATTCTCTGGAGTACGCCCGTATGTTTTGTTCAACTCTTTCCTTTGTCGGTGACTCAAACCCTGTTGTTGGTTTTTGTAGTCCTGGATTTCTCTCCATATTCGCTATTGAATCGACAAAGTCCTTGTTGTTTTGCCCTTATAGTCTCTCACCCAGGCAAATCGGCCAATGAGGGGAGTAAGAAGGTGGCTCATGCGAAGACTCTGGCTCCAGACAGTCTGGCGTACAGAAACCTCAACCCTGAACAGGTTCCATCCGACGAGCGTTTCATTCACAGGTACCTGAAAGGATAGTAACTTACACCTTCTTTAGCTAACAGCCCCGAGGAAGTGTTCTGACTAGTAATTCTATTAAAATAGCCTGATTAACTGCTCGAGATGAAATCTTAGTTTTCTGAATGCTGACTTGACAGTTGGCTGGGAGGAAATCCATCGTCATGGCGATTGTCATCGGTTAGGACATGTGGTAGGACACTGTTGTGCTCAAGAATCTTGTGTATTCGTGAAATTTCCCAAACTAGAAGATCGCCTAATTCAGACTTTATTATCCTCTGGGGCTATAACTTTAACCGTGTTCAAGCTTGTGGGAAAGGTCAGTTTATATTTTACTTCATTCCCCCTTTTAGCTACCTGAATTTTGTCAAGGCTCGAACGCCAAGGAAGATGGATGAAGGTAGTAGCGACGAGTCCGATCAGCTGGACGAAGATTTTGACGAATATCTCGGTGAGCTCGAAGTCCTTGTCACAAGCCCAGGTGGCAAAGATTATATGCCCTTTTTAACCTTTTACTGCTTACAAATCATTGAAGACACTTAAGACTGCGCAACTGCCTTTTAGCGAGACACGAGAAGGGCCTGATACCGAACGACGCAGACGAAGACGAGGACTTCGATGATGCCGATTTCGACTATTGTAAGCTCGCTTGCCCTACTTATTCACTGTTCCGCATTGTGCCTAGTTGAAACTGGTGGACAGGTGTAGGAAGACTGTGCAATCATGCTTCCGACACGAATTGACGGGGCACTACTTGTGTAAAAAGGTCCCCCTTATCATTAAGATATGAAGTTTCGATATCGGTTTACTTTTATTATCAATATTAAATGAAACTGAATTGGCCGGATTTTTATGGAATGAGAAAGATACCAGCGTTACTTTCTGTTGCTGGATTTAGCTTTGTTTTCTGTGAAGCAATAAGGTATTTAAGGGTGATAAAATAATTTTTTAATAAAGAAGATGGACGAGATTTCACCTATCTCCACATACACACCTCTGTCGATGTTTCCTTTGCAGTACCTCAAATTACCTGAATCACGCCATTTACTGCTTGGGGTTCTCGTCCTTACTTTCGGAAAGGTAGTAGGGTCGTGTTTCGGCTTAGCTTTATTATGTCCCGATATTTTAAAATTTTATTTCTGTTTTTTGGTCGTTGGAAGCAACTTGCGTTTGCCAACGTGCTTTCCTCTAGTCGGTGGTCTTACTTGAATAATTACTGTCATCGGATTCTTGTTTTGTAGCCTCTGACGACGATGCAAACGAGGAAGCAGAAGGGGAAGCACAAGAAAAGGCCTCAAAGGAAGGCGGTAAAGACAACCGAAAAAAGAGGAAGTTGGATAAATCTGATCATGATCATGTTGATTTCCTTGAAATGGACGATGGTACAAGTGACGACTACGATATGTCAGATGATAACTCTGATGACGACTTCAGACCTCTTAACAATAGTCGCAGGTACTTTTCTTCCATTTTGCTAGGGTTCTGAGCAGTTGTTTCACAGGCCTTTGGCTAGTTTTCGAGCTACATTTCTTACCTCAGCAGCGAACGTCTAGTTGTCGTTTTTGTAAGAATTAGTTACATAATTATCAACTTGTACTAAGTCCATTCCGTGGTTTTCTCTTCAATTTGTAGCAATGATATTCACCGATGTACTTAGCGCCGGCAGCATATTCGTTCGTCAGGGCCTAGCTCGTGCGGGCCGTTTAAAATCACATTAGCTTCGCTCTGGTTTCACCGACCCTGCTAAAGCAAAAGTCACGCGATTCTTCGGCTTGTAATGAAATGCTAATTTTAGAAGAGTATGGAAAATTCTTTCAAGGAGGAGCCTGTGTTATCTTCGCCCCGCAACGATCACCAATTCTGTCAGATGGTTTCCTTAAAGTAAAGCTGCCATTCTGCCATGGGAAAGTCCTTGTGTAAAAAGGCAGAACTGCATTTTGTATTAAAAGCTCTATGTTAAAAGCTAATTCTTCACGAAAACTCATGATTTCCTGCAAACTTTGCCAATCTAATCATTCTGTTTCGGTCGTAAACTCGGGCCTAGCGACAGTTTCTTTGCTAGTGCTTTTATCGATTGAAACAAACGGTTTGTTTTGTTTACTTGCGTGGTTCGGTGTTTCTGATTATGACTTTTGGTTTTGTTTAAAGACAGAACCATCAGTCCGACGGGAATAGACATCTGGCATTATAACGTCTTTTGTGCGTTTCCTGTGCGCCTGTGTTCGGTTGTCTGCGAAGTCGCTTTATTTGGAGCGTACAAGAGGTCTACTCGTGGATGACCTTTTAGGAAAAATTGTTCTGATGCCTTTTTAGACACAATTTCTATAGAACTTTCAAATGTGCATTTTTTCCAATTATCAATAGTTGTGTGCAAACTTGTTGAATTCCGACGCGTTTGTCTGGACCAAGCAGTGGCGGTTACCATTTGTTAGGCATAAGCCTCGCTAGGATAAGCAGACCACCGTATAATCTCTCTGGTCTACGATTTTGTGCTGTAATTAGCCGTTGATGCTAAATTTATATGAAAAAAAGACCTTTTTGGTTGATCTGATTACACAATTGTGTCCTGTAACTTTGAATAGCGTAGTATTTATGTGGTTGCGTTAATGTTTTGCGAGTACAATGCCCTATCTGAAACCTTGCAAATTTCCTATTCTTCCATGTTGCCTAGTCTTTTTGCATGCAATCAAATGCCAAAAACTGTCGTACTCTATCCCCTTCGTATTTAACTTGGTTGCATCTTTGTAGGTCAGGGAAATTTGATCTGAACAAAATTTTTGTAAGCGCGGAGGAAGTTGGAGACTTGTATGACAGTCAAGAAGTACCAGACGCCTCATCAAAGCGCGCAAAGTGGCAGAAAAGGCACCTGCTCTCTTCGGAATACGGCAAGAAACGGCTGCACCACCACAGGGGTCACGCATCCGGATCGAAAAAGCGGCGACGTTGACTAATGCGTGTGCATTCGACTCTTCTGTACAGAATTGAATAAAATCTGCGAAACTTGAACGTGTTGTGTGTAACTGGTGACGCAGACGAGGCTGGCCTGTCGGTTTTATGTTGCTGTAAGGATGGCTATTCGCGAGACCCAAAGCCGCTATATAGTGAAGATGGTGGGAGTTGGAAGAAGGCATATTAGTTTGCTTAGCCTCTAAACATTTGTAACAGGTGGGGCTTGTATTCAGTATCTGCCTTGCGATGAAACAAGTTGGTGTCCTTACTCCACAGTGTGTGCAGGTTGGTAGTGGTTCATAGGAACAACTACGTCTATATCGTTGTGTTCTGTGTGGAGAACAGTGTTTATCGTAGGTAGACTAGTGTAATCGGCGCTCTTCAGCGCCAAGTGTGTAGGCGAATCAAGCTCTTGGGAAACGTTTTTTTAACAAACCGGTGCTGGCGCAGTTCGTTGGTTTTAAAATCGTTAAAACCACTTCAAGCGAAGGTAGACACCGATGGCTAGGAATTCGTTAAAACTAAAAACAGATCGGCCGAACAGAGAGTTGAGTCACGCATAGCCATTCCACTGCTGACGCCAATCATTAGTCGGTCTATGAGTCGAGAAAGGGCTTTTCGCGTGCTCATCACCAGCTAAAGTGTGATTAGGCTAGGATTAATTATTGGGTGGATGTGAAATCTCTGACAACTAATGTGAGTGCGTAATGGAATTATTAATCCAGGGAATCTACGTCGACAAGAGCTGAATAGATCTACGTAACTGTACATTGATCAACCAGATCGACTCGCACTTATGAAGGCGTCCAAACTAAAGACTTCATCGGTTAAGCGGCTACAAGCTATTCAAGTTTTTTCCTCAACAGACGCCATCTGAGCTAGTTGGTGTGGCAATGAATTTGTATTTTTCTTTTAAATCATTGATGGGTTTGTGGAAATCACTGATCGAGTGTTCTTAATCACGATGAGGTTTTTGAATACGTCCCAGTAACCATCTGACCACTTTGCCTGGACTTCGCGTAACGCTTTTCCACGATGCGTCGAGCCAGGCTGAACCAAACAGATAATACGGTAGCGGCAGTCGTTGGTGTTATCCACGATTTTTGAGCAGAAAGGCGGCGTAAATCACTGTTCACATCATCCCATAAGTACTATGAGATACAGTCGCTATTACTTGCTTTCACAATTCAATTTTGGACAATAAATGACTCGTTGATTGAACGACCCTATGAAGAGACGGAGCAGTAAAAAAACCTTACAAGAACGTTTATTAACTTTGCCGAACCCGACAAATTGTAGTTGTATGCATGCAAAGTAATTTCTTGAATGTTTGAGGCACGTGTCGGATTCCCCTTGCACAGGGTCGCGGGTTATTAACGAACAGATCACCAAATTAACTCGTCATCTTGATCTAGAGACCACTATGGATGTCAGTCATCGACATTTTACAGCGCAGTCATGCCGTATCAGATGAATTTGAAGGGTAAAACAGGAGGCACCTACTTACCTGACCTGAGTTGTCATGTAGCAAAGCAACACCCTTCCATTAGCACATGCGAACTGCGTTTAATTGGGCTATCTTAGACTCGACCGTAACTACCAAGTGAATGCGGCCGCAGCAGCATTCCATCGGGCTATGACAATCCACATTGACCAAGCTCTTCTCTGACACACACACACACACACACACCTGACTAACCCCCCTTCCGTGAGCAAAGCACAACAACCGCATCCAAACGAATACCTCCTCGTGGCAAGAAAGCAGCACAGTAGCTAGCTGCCCGCTTTCTGCCACCTTCAACTCCGTTTGACGATTTCGTCTAACACCAAAATCCCCACTGATTGCGTACCAGCCACAGGTGGTGCTACTGACGGTTATCACGTGACTGGGCCGTGTCTATTCTCCTCCACAACACCTTCGTCATCTGCATTGGCTTTCGCTTAACCAGGACCTCTACACTAACGAGGTTGTCACAGTTCGGGAGGGCCTCAACGCATGTTCGAGACAAGTCGTGTTTAACCACTGCCGAGTTGCTGTACCTGGAATGTCGCCACCCGCAAACACCACGATGTTACCTTGTGACCACTGTCGCACCACCCCAACGTTTTGCTTGCGCATTTGGCCATTTTACTGGCTCCGCAATTACGCTTACAACGTGAACGTGAGACTTCGAATGTCGAATTGACGTTATTAATGGTAAACATCAGTGGACGCGTGCACGCATTAGAAGCAAAGTCAATCGAAGCCTAATTTGAGGATTCATGGAATCCAAGTAAACCATCAAAAACGGACAATCTAGATAGCCTGTAGAATATTGACCTCGTACTATTACACAGACAAGTAATCCGTGAGTGTATTTACTCCGCTACAATAATCGGCCATGTAGTCACAAGTAGTTCTGTGTCGGAAGTAGACCGAAAGTCTAGATGATGAATCTGTTGTTACCCGATACCTTCCCGCTCATCCTGCGAACCTTGTGCTGTAATGGGCAACGTTTGAGCTTTTTAGTGAGGGTAGTCAGGAGATGCTGGGATGACCCTGGTGACACTAAAGTTCTAATCTTCACCACAACCACGCATTTTCGTCTCAGGTGGCGAAGTGCTGGTCCAAAATAGTGAAAACCAAAGCGAAAGACTTCTTAGCTGGAGTTTCAATTGACCCCGAAATCGTTAAAACAAGCTTTTTGTCGCACATCAAGGAAACAACCTTCGTGCTGATGCTTTTTATTCGGATTTCTTGCCCACACTAGCACTGGGGTTTTCTCCATTTTAAAGGTATTATCACGCGACTATCGTTACTTTATTGAATTTAAGGGTGGAATTGTAACAAGAATAGTCACAAAACGTGAAATTTAGATAAACTCCCGTTGTAAGAATTTCTGAAGCACAAAATTCCATAGATAAGGGGCCTTTCGCTAATGCAGCACTGGTGTTGAGTAGATACACAGTTAAGACGCGGGGTTCTGTGGCCCAAGCTCATTTTCTCTCAGCACCTCAAACGTCATCTTAATCCAAACAAGTATTAAAAAATGAAGAAACAATCTAACGAAGGCCAAGCAACCTTGACATGCATTACATTATGTGGCTATTTAGGAATTCTTTTAATGTATTATGACCTCGCAGTGACAGCTACCAGACACATCCAGCTCCCCTGGAGTATAAAGTTTCTCTGAATGATGCAACATGTCACCAGGGTAAACAGTGAAGAGGAGTTGAGGTGAGCTATGGGAATGCAATATAATTCAACCACAACAAGTAGCCAACTTGTCAAGGGAAATAGGCGAGCCTGCCCTTAATTATGCAAAACGCATTTATTGTGCCCTATAAATTTTGATACGACCCCCCAACCGTCATAAGTACAGAGAGTAGGAAAAAAATTGGTCACTTTTGTGAAATAAAGTAAATGTCAACTAGGAATAGGTTTAAATAACCTTGAAAAAAAGAATCCACTTTTGTCAATGTAGAGGGAAGTACTTGACAAGAAAAATAAAAAAATGCCAAAAATCAATAGAAGAAAACATTTGACAGGAATACAAAAAGGTCTCTTAGACTAACAATGCTCCTGATGACTGGCGGGAGGACATTCTGGTGAGGTGGAGGGAGGAGCATTAAAGGGAGGTGTCTGTTTGCCTCCGGGATTCACTTCACCACGAAAAAGGCGCGCAATCATGTCGCTGCAGAGCATGGTCGCCCGACGGTAGACGGGATTTATGAAGGCGAAATTTAGGAAGGCGTGAGGCATCTCATTGGCAACTACGAGCTCGACCGCAACTCCCAGGCTATCCGCGCGTTTCGCCAATTCCAGACAATCATCAAGGAATGGGTCGAACTGGCAGGCCTGTAAGTTGAATGTGTACATTTAGCTACGCGCACGGAATCCGCATCATTTTCTAACATTAAGTAATGGCTATATTTCTGCCTCTAGTTAACAAAACACTGCCCCCATTCTCAGGTCCTATCAGTCAGAAGACATACTCGTGATAACAGAGCTTTGAGGCTGGGCACTTTGCTTCTTTAAACAGATCTCGAGCTTCAATCCCTTTACTTTTCTACACCGTTAGATTACTACTCGGGCATATTCTAGGGATTCTTTCTTCTGAAAGCTCTGAACCAGTTTGTAACTGAATTGTGAGAAGTCTATTGCCAAATACCGCTTGTACTTTTCATTGAGACCGAAGAAAAGTGCATACCATGATAGCGAGTGGTGGCAAACGGCTCATGAGTTCATCTGAAGCGAGGTAGGGGGACAGGAAGCCGTCCTGCGGAATGGGACATTGTCGGATCCGATGCAATTTAGTGTCAATACCACGAGGGAGTTTCCGCCTTTCGTCGGTTCTCATTCCATCGCTGTGGGGCGGCTTTGTTGATGCTTGAGATTCATTAGATGGTCGAAGACTACCTGTCGCCTGCTTGTCAAAATTCACTAAAAGCCACACATGAAGCTTAGCAAAAGAGTTTAGATAAGCCCGATCAAATTATTGGAACAGCCAAGTAATGCTTTTAGTTTTGCGGGTTCGGCTGAGGTGTGTGACAGCGTATCGACAAAAGCTTCCATTGACCTTAAACGGTTTCCTAATTGAAATGTAACGGCCTTAACATCGAGACCGGCAGTGATGCAACAATATGTTATGCAAAACATACCACAATCCTCATCATCCGAGGCGTCCAAAGGGGACAGGGAAAGGTCTGACGAGGACTGGCTGTCAATAGACGAAGCTGCGTCAGAAGATGGTCTCCGAATCTCGCGTCTACTTCCCACTCTGCTTGACTTGTCCTTGAATTTGTAAAGATCAGCCGGGGCCGTGACCCGCCGGGTGATAGCGCGCAGCCGGTCAAGCGGAGGGGTGGGGACAGGGGAAATGAGCGAGGCAGGTGGAAACCACGAGGACCATAGACGTGACCACAACCGCGACGACGCTGATCGAACTATTGGCGATGCTGATTGTCCCTGTTGATTTTGGTCAATCGAAGATGACGGAAGTTCAAAGGAAGCCAAATACTCAGCCTCATCAACGCCTCCGTAAGCTAGCATAAAATTAGACTGTGGTGGATCACCTATCATCAAATTATCGATTTATTTATTGGTCTCTTTAGCAGTACGTTTATGAAGGTGTCAGTGATCACTCACGCGTAAGTGCCTCAAAACCAATCTTGTATGTAGGACATTGTGAACAGCATTAACCCCACACACAAAAGTTTGACGCGTTGTTCTTCACTTTTTGTTAAAACAAACCCAAATCCACCATTTAAAAGAAAAACGCATTGCAAACTGATCAAAATATCGCAATAAATATCACAAAAGAGCATATGTGTGATAAAGGATTGGATATGCACTCAGGAGGTTTTGAATTGCTAGGATAAACGATTCTAGAGGCTAGCACAGAAACGGGGCCATTTTTTAAACAAAATATTATTATGACGCCATTAAAGTCTACCGTGACGGACTGTTTTTGTTGGTTTTCGATTCCAGCGCGCATACCCATCATTGCCTATTCGCAGAATATTTATGGCATTGGTCCGACAAATCTTTCGATTCCAAACACTCATTGTAAGCATTACGCTGATTAAATGGTACGAAACACGTAAATAAAAAATGTGAAAAGAAGCGTGAGACTTTTTAAACATTATAAATCATGAATGAACTACTTGAATTGAAAAGTCCTCAAGCAACAAATATGACGCTCAATCCAGGTGCCACCTATTAGGAAATGCAAGTCACATCGAGCCGGTGCCTTTCAGTTAAGTTTGAAAAAAATTTCAATCGGATTTTGGGTCATTAGAGGGAGACCCAGTTAAGTGGGAAGGAAATAGTCAAGCAAGGTGTGAAAGTAACTCATCAGCCACCAGGTATCGCACTACATCGTCAATTCTGCCTAAGCGTCCCCTTCATCTAGATTTTCCTTTCCATTTTAATTTTCCCTGATCTCACTCTAGCAACAGAGCCGCTGGTCGACGTTTGCGGGTTATCGGCCTTTACACATCTTAACCATAATGCGAGTTAGAGTCATCAAATTCGGAATGCACGCATAAATGCTCACCCAATATGCATCGCGAAACAATACCGATGGGCAAAAGAGGATCACTGATCGAGAGCATTCGCGAGGGAGAAGGCACGTAGGCTACAAGCGTTGGGGCATAGGCAATCATGGCTCCAGCAGGCATAGACTCTACTGGCTTCAGTCGCAGAGACGCAGCGCGCAAACAAACGCCAAGACTGAGGTTGCCACCGGCCGAGTCGCCACAAACGACCACACGCGCGTCGGGTCGGGCACCCAGGCGCTCCCGATTCGCCATCACCCAACACACCGCGTAGAAACACTCGTCCAGCGCGCGTGGATAGGGGGCCTCGGGGGCGAGGGAGTAGTTCAAAGAGAGGATGGGACAATCCAACTTCTCTGCCCATGGACGAATGTACACCTAGCAAGACGACAAACTAACTACTAAATACAATCACGGTCATCAAGTTATGAGGGCCTTTCAGCTTACAACAAGAGGGTATCAGTGATATCACGAGGGGAAGGAAAAAAATGCAAATCCATGGACCGCGTTTCAATTTACCATGGGTATTAAAGCGTGATCGTTTGCCAAACCCGGTTTCTTGGTCCTTATGGAGTAAAACAAAGAAGTGGGGTTATTTTAAGGCTGCCAAATCGGTCCGTTGACATGCGTACCAGCTAAGAGCTATTGTACGAAATGTCGGGGAAAGTTCGAAAAAAACACCATACAGAATCTAAAAAAGATCATTGAAAGATTAAAAAACCAAAAATTGGTTTCGCCTAATCGCATAAACACGGATAGAAATGTAAAGGGAACAGACAGTGAAAAATAAACCAAACGCGAGTGAAAAAGAGGTGTCTTTATTAGTGTGGCGTTGGGAAGAAGCGAGATTGAGCAAACGAGTTTTGGCTAAGTTCAGAGTAAAATGATCGGGTGGAATAGCTACATACCTAGTGATCGAAAGTGCTTACTAGAAGGTACAGAGAACGAGATTGTGGCTGTGTAATTCGCTCATGACAGAAGCATGAAAAGAGGATATTGCGCATATTTTCACAGAAACGCTGCTTACTATTGCGTTTACATTGTCGTCTGCCCCCTATTCCACATCACAAAAGAAATAGATTTCAAAATAGTCATGAAAACTAAAAAAAGGCAAATCTACTTACGTCAAGGAAGCTAAAACGACTAAATTGCAGACATTTACTTAAGGGCACCAAAACAAATTCACAAGCCTACACAGCACGGAGTTTGTCCCTGAACGTAAGGGAATGAATGAATGAACGAATGAATGCTGATCTGTTTCAGAATAATGGACAATTTTAACAGTTGATAAAGCAAACTTTTACACAATCTAAGTAGTGAAGAGAAGCACACCAAAGTTGGTCGCCTGATGCGAAACCCAGATTCGTTTGCTGACTAGGATGTGGAACAAAACGCTTCGTTGGAATACAACTAAAAAACAGCATGGATAAACGCAAATCTTGAGTTGGCCCACGCACAGCTGACATGCAGGGCGTTGACACAAAACAAGGACTACAAAGTAATTGAGAAGTAAAAGAAACAGCCAGCAAAGTTTTAGCTCAACCAGTGTTTCCTTTTGTGTAGTGAGGCACGTCTTAAACCAGATGCTCATTAACCTACAGGCGAAGTACACAGAGGTAGTGTGAACTATATGTAATCACTCAAAGAATACACAGAAAATATTACAGCGCCGATTACTACGTCACTGAATTAAAAAACGTAATGCTTGAGACTCCAACATAAAATATCATGACCCCTAATCCCAAAATCTATTTCCTAAGCTGGTGATAATTTTAAGTGAAAACGCCCACTTCAAAGGGGGCGATTTCTTTTCAGAATTCATAAAGACAAGGCTTCATAATCAGCATTTTAAAAGCATCAAAATTATCCAAAAACTCGATTCCTCAAGCCAAGACGTGAAAACCGATGACGTTGCCGAGGGCTGCCGCACGAGACGTGCGCAGTCGTAAACAGCACGACACGGGACGACAGTCCAGACCAGACTCACACTGCAAACAGGTTACGCCTGTTAAGCGACACTGGGCGTCGTCAAAGGGAATGATGATGCATAAATGCAAACAACTTTAACCACAAATGTCATCAAGTGTGGTTTCTGTGCAAACATTTTTGGCTAAAAGAAGGAGGTTGTGGTCACTTTACGATGACTGACAACACGGCTTACAAACGTCCCACATTGAGGCGAAGAAATCGACGATCTTGGAAACGAACGTAGGCACTAGGTTGACCAGGCTGGGATGCACTTTTATTTTAATGGGGCTAGAGCCCCAGTTTTTTAATTTAAATACAGTGCTTCGATAACAGTTTGAAACACATTTATTTCATTTGATTGTCAGAGCTTAAAAACCACATAGTATTCTCACACGTTGGCTCTGTCCATTCCAAATCCACTTTTTCTTACAATGACTTCCCCTTTTCCCAGGTTAAATGCCCTGTTTTAGGCATAACGAGACACAAACACAGCCTCATAGAATGCATTTCACATATTCACGCAGACCGTATAAGAGACAACTAGGGGTCAAACTACTTAGGCATACAACAAAACATGAACCACACGCAATGTAAATCTGAGGTCCGCTAGAAGTCTATTGTGACAGGAGTTGAGCTAAAGCGCAAGGTTACACACTCCATAGTTGTGCCAGAAACGATTCAATCTCGTTAATGCTAGGTGTGCTTACGTCTTTGTGTTCTGTACCCACACACGCGCGGTGGGCATTTAATTTGAATTAGAGAAGCGCCATTATCGTTTTACCTTGATCTCACAAAGATGCCTACTAAGTGGAGCTCGCTTACTTTCACGACAAAAGTACAACACCCTGTACAACGCATTAGTGCATTTACGATTAATGTTTCGAATGAATTACACGTTAATATAACCCTTGTATTTGACTATCAGTGAACTAGAACTATTTTCACTGATATAATTACCAAATAGAATCAAAATTAGCTCCTGTAAAACGTAAATATGAAAATAACGGCTTTGCGTTGACCAAAGAACTGCTCATTTCTGTATAACAGGGGAGTTATGCTTACATTCCACACATTTTCTTTGACTTTAAATTAAGACGATGTTCACTTGTATTTTGGAGCTGTTAGGGGATAGTTACTAACTAGATTAGTTGTCTAAAGACACAGCTGCGAGCGAGACATAGGGCACATAACATTGCTTCCAGTGCACCAATCTCAGAAACTGAAAGTAGATTCTACTGGAACTCAGCAGACATTAGGCCGAACGATTCCAAAACTGCCCATGTCTAAAATATATTAGATAGCAATCCTCGTTGAGAAAACGGAACATCAGCGGCCGAATGGTTTTGAGTTCAGAATTGAAAGCAATCTGTTGCAAGATAAGGAATTGCAGGAAAAGAACCTACTTGAGCCCAGGGAGCCCAGTGTGGGCATGATTTAAAGAGCATAGTTTACGTGAATTCACGCTTTAGGTTGAGACACTGCAATCGCGATATACGCGATAGATGGTTTGTAAACAGAAAATTAGGTCTTTACTAAAGCTTGCGAGTCCCTAAAGTTCACACACTTATCTGTTGTTATAAAAGTGCAAAATTCCAATATGCGAGAGGAAATTAAGCATGTGAGATGAACATTCTGATTGTTGTGACGAGAAAGACAAATCATAACGTGCGCTGTTAAATTCACATCAAGTAATTTACTGCAGTTAGGAAGGCTGATTCGCCATTAATGACTCCCAATAAGCGCTAATAATGCACTGTACAAAATTAATGAGCAAAATAAAAGAGCCAAGTCCTCAGGTGGCGCCTTTTTAATTGGCATGAAGAGATTAAGCTGTCTTGTCTGAAATTACACACATATATCCACTCATGCAGACTTTGTTACAGTTTCAAAGTGCCATAAGTCCGGTTTGGATTTTTTTGAAACACACAGAGCGCAATATTCCAGAGCATATATGGGATATGAATCATAATACCAAATTTCAACGATGCCATAGTACTTGCTACTTTTACTTTGAATTTTGTGGTTAAGGATCTAAAGAACGATGGTCAATGGTAAATGTTGAAAGAATCACGAAAGACAACTATCCAGGCCTCTGGAACTGCCGACAGAGAACTATAATATATATGCTTATTTGTCTTAAAGCAAGATATAACCCTTCAACTGAAATTATCATTTTGAAGGTCTGCGTGGTTTTTGCTTGACCCTTAAATAATGAAACATATGCGGTGGTACTACCTGCTTTGAAGAAGTGGATCTTTTAAACACTACTTATTTAATGCACGATTGGCAGGACTAAGCGGAGTTACGGTGATTTACAACATGAGGTATGAACATTTGGGCGTAAATAGCAACTGATGTTAGAGTACATCACGATAAACATCAACACGGCAGCAAAAAAGGCAAAATACATCTAGCTGTGAACACAACATGTCAATTTCATTTTCTGCAAGACCGGAAAATAGAGTGGCCATAAAATTAATTTAAAATCAATTACAGGCAAGTAGATAAAAGGTAGTGGGCTCACTCACGTCATGCGATTCCGATGACATTGCAATGAATCCGCCACCATGAATATGCACGACGAGATAGGGCGAAGGGTCGGTCTCAAGGTGTGGGGCATCGAATTGTTTTGAAATCAGGGAGGTTTTTCTCAAGGCCGCAGGTGTCTTCGGACTCTCATGTCCTTGGCGAAGGACCCACTCCATACCTCGACGACGAACTTTGCTAATAAGGCGGGCAGAAACTCCTGAATCTCCATCAGGTGGACAAATTGTCACTGTTGAGGGTCCGTTTTCACCTTAAGCAAAGGTAGAACAAACAGTGAGAGACCAGTCTTAGTGTATGTCCTTTCTCCTAATCAGGAGAGCTAGAACACCAATTAGTTGTAAATAAAACACTAGTAAAATCGACACAATTGCCACATTTATGTTAAGATTTAAATTCAATTCTCGCATTAAATCAGCCTTTGTAACATTTTGGGAATATTGGCGTCAAAACCGCACGCCTGATATTCACTAAGCTCAGGCTATCCAGAATGTGGGCGGCATTTTACACACTTCTGTTGCAATTCATTCAGGAAATAACAGAAAATAAACATAAATATGGACACATGGATGAACTAAACGATGCAAAAGCTGCAACAACTTTAAGATAATTGTATTCTGTCCACTGTTAGTCAATACAAACATCACAGGCCATAAAGTTGTCGAGAAATGAATACAACACCCTTGAACTTTGGCTTAATTTGCATATGTCGTAAACAGAATAATCGGCCGACTAATGAGTTGCTTCTGACTAGCACATAGTTTTTAAAACTGATTTCTGCCATAAACTAGGCAATCGAAACAATTATCTTAACAGTAAAGTTTCAAAGATGATCAAAATACAAAGGATAGATATTTCCAAATAGTTGCATGGTTGATATAGGAAGCGCGCGACCAATGGATTGTCAACCGAACGAAGAAAGATAAAATGGAAGCAAAGGAATACAGTTTACTATCATTATACTGAACGCACCTGAGTCTACTTGAAGGGTAACAGGAATGTTTGGCAAACAAAAAGAATGAGAAATCGCCATTTGAGGAAGCAGAAGGTTAGGAACCTCAATAAGAAGACGATTTTCTGCGAGACTCCAAAATTTTTTGCAAAAGTTTACAGTTGCTGAGCGAGTTATCTCAGCAATTCGGACACCACGCAGCTCCGGAGATAGAAAAGATGTGACGCTGCGGTAAACTGTGTTCACGAAACCCGATATTCCCGCCATTGCGCACTGCAATACGAAATATAACTAGTTTTATCTTTGAATTTCAACCACAAATTAGAAAAACTGACACTAACTACCTTTTTTTACCAACACAAATCTTTGTGACGCCTACAATAAGATGCAATGCAATACTACTGGATCTTGGTTAGGGCGACCGAAGTACTGATAAAACGATTTAGCAATTGCTAAGCAATTTCAGAAGAGACGATTCGTTACACTGGCAAATTCGTCGGTATGACAGACTCGAATGTTTAAAGATGTGTTCGTTATCACTGATTCCACGAGTGAAAGATAAATTCAGTGACTCCACACAAATATTGAAAAATCATTAACTGACACTTTTTTCATTAAATGAGGAGGACGTGACAAGAATGTCTAAGTGCACCTATCCATGGGATAGCAATTTTAATGATCATTTTCTCCACAAGACCGAATTAAGCAGGTGAACCGACAATAAGTTGACCGCTTGAAATAAAGTAGAGTTACAGACCTGATTATATTAAAACGCTGTTTTGTGCAAAAGCAAAATTTAACCTGATAGCTATCCGCGAATCCTGCCATAATGCTAGCAAGCATGTTAAAGAAATGTTGGGCAGAGGAATCCAAATAAAATGCAATTGCGCGGCCATAGAAAGCATCCTGCTGGATTAAATCGAAGTAATCCATGAGTTCATTATACCTTGAGACAGAAGGGTGAGGAGACGAGGACGATTCAGATGTGGAAACTTCCTGTACAGAACTTCCGAAGTGCACGTGAGGGCCAAGATTATCGTAAAGACCCAAAGGAGCAAGCGGCAAGTTTGCATATTTAAGATGAGGAAAAAGAGTGGTAGGTGTCGCTGAAAATTTGGGGAATTCACGTATTAAGAGAATACAGTGAGCTAGTTCTTCAAGACACCGCAAATAGGCAATGAGGGCCTGCTCTGTAGACCTTGGCCTATAAAATAAAAAAAAGTGAATAAAAAGTATCGTACATCCAGTCTTAATGAAAGCCCCATAAACTACCAGAATGCTACATAGAGAACATTAAAATTAGCGCCAAAAATCAGCTTAAAGAAAGGAGATTTAATAAAACACATTTTTGAGACATTCAGAAAAAAGGACATTCTTGAATCCTACAAATCAGATAAGATGATTGTCTGTAGAATGGGTCTTTTTTAATGGACGATAAATAAAGCAATCAATATTAATACAAATGTGTCAGAAAAAAGAAAAAAATCAAATTTAAACATTGGGATGACAAAACTCACCAAACAGAAAAGGAACGCCGGTCGAGATTGCGAAGATGAGAAAGAATCTTCACAAGACAAATGGATACGATGGCGAGAAAACTTCGAAATCCATTGGCGCGCACATCACGAAAATCGAAATTTCCAGCAAAAGAGTAAATTTCACTCAGATGGTCAATGAAGTCAGTGCCATCTAACAGATCATAGACTTCATTTAAATGGAAATGAAGCCGTGCAGTCACAGAAGACTCAAGAAACTTGTTAAAGCCAAATGAGTATTTTGTAGCCTGAATACATAATTGACACTAGAAATTGGTAGGCATATAGTGTATTTATTACCTCCTGTTTGACTTCAGCACAGAGCTTTGTTAAATGATCGCAGTCATACTTGTCAAGAATCTTCTTCGCGATATTATCTAGACGTGAAAAAAATGAGGCGATATACCTGAAAAAGACCCGTCCGCAACATGAAACGACATTTCGCTTTTGAATTGGACAACCTAGAATGCACTAATTTCTAGTGTGCAGAGTCGATAAAGTACATCAGTCCTCAGGAGTGGAAACTGTGCAGTACACAATATATACTTTGACAAAGTGTAACTCCTGTGTGCTACCAACCTAGCACAATGGAACCGGTACATACAAAGAGAAATAATAGGAAAAAACACAACGATGAATTACCTCCAAGCTCTGATTATTGTAAGTAGCAAATTAAAACAATCAAAAGTGAAAACGTAAAAAATAATTTAAATTAGTAAATATTGCCCTGGATGCAAGCTAAGTCAAATTTTTTAATGTCTAGGAAAGTAAAATAGATATCTTGATTGAAAAAATTAATTTATAATTTTAAAACAGGTTTATTGGGTGTAAACAATCAAAACACCGAAAGACAATTTGTAACAAAATGGTATTATTAGGTTCTTGACTGTATTTGCGCGTCAACTGTAACTTCTTATGTGAATGAAAAATGGTATAGGTCGATATTTTTGAGCCAGCTGAGGGCAGTGGACGTGTGTTAGTAAATTCAGACAAGGAACTGTTGGCTTTTTGGCGATCTATAAAGAAAAACGGCTTGAACTTACAAATGTGGCTACCTTACTTCAGAGCTTGTGACATTCCCAATCAATCACACATTTTCATCGTGTAACTTGTGCCGACTGAAATGTTTTATCTACCGGCCAGTTTTTTCGCTGTAAACCTGCCAATTGTTGCAAAATGCACAATGAAAATATGTGTATAAATGGAAGAAAGACTTCAAAATTTAGTTACTTTTTGTATTACAAAGAAGTTTAATCCCAAATTTCCCCGAAAATATCTCGTCTGGCGGGACATTTCTCCTACCATTCCTCAGTTCCTAGAGATCGCATAACAGCTAGGAGCTGCGGTAAGTGCCGTTTATCTACAAATTCCATGGTGACAAACACCTTGGATCCTGTAAATAAACCAATGCAACACCCAACCGAGTACAGTGAATATCGTGTTGATTCAGGTCAATTAAATATATAGTTGTACTCTCCGAGCCAGCGACTCCTTTTGACATAGTACTTTCTAGCAATGCTCGACCGTTGGTTGGCTCAGTACTATGCATGTACTTCCTTCATTTATCGTAGCAATCATCAGGCCATTCACTGTGCCATATTATAACCTCTTCGTCCCACGTGGATTGACCAACAACCTCGATAGTCATGCGTGAATTGGAAAGCATGCAACTGGTTTGAGCCCTTTAGTCAACGGTAGTCTTCGCCCTTTCCTGCCTAATTATCTCAAATTTCCCTCTAAAGTGGACCACGATAATTCAAGTCTACATGCTGGTGTCTTCAGCCTGATCAACAGTCCTGTTTTACTTGTATAGCTTCTTTTATCCTTCCTTAAAATAAAGCAACACAGGAGTGTTACTAGCACTACAAACAAAAACAAATTTACAAACTGATTTCAGAGCACCACATTTTTAATATTGATCCTAAGATACTGGAATGTGCAGGCAGATAGACTACAGAAAAGCATATTCGTTACAAAGCTTTCAAAAATGGACTCTAAGGTCCCAGAACATCACCAGTGAATGGGATGATTATAGCATAACAGAATTTAGGCCTCAATACGCTCGCAACATGAGTTAATACTGTTTGCAATCTAATATTCTACTGGAAAGCGGTAATTCACGTGGTTACACATATCCCCCTTCAGATAATTCACTTGTCTCACCACTTCCCCCACCCCCTGCGTCTCCACTGATTACGTTAACCCGCCTCGACCGAGCACACATCCCAATGTGTCTGTGCACACAATACCCAACGAAAAAGCTGTACCAACGAATAAACAATTGCCTGCGTATATGAATAATGGCATAACGTTAAACCACCTAACATGCTAGTCCCCAAAAATACCAAGACTACGGTAAATAAGAAGTGTGTATTTAAATGGTCTAGTGTTTGTAATCCAGTTTTCTTAAAAACACTTTTCCAGTCGATACTACTTGCATAATCTACAATAAAAACTTCGAATACAGAGATCAATTGGATCAAGAAGTCTTCTTTGTGGATGGCGCATTGAGGTCACCAGATGTCCCAGAAACAGTCTTATCGAACAATGCGCGCTGTATCTGCCAAAGGGAACAAAAAACGTTAAATATGTACAGGTGCTGGACGATTTAAAATAACAGTGTACTGAAATCCAGCTTTTCAACTACTTACCTTTTCCGATTGTTTTGTGGTCTCCCGTAATAGTTTTAAGGTAGTGGGTTGGCAAAGTTCCCTTAACTCAAGGGATGGTTCCTCCATAGCAACTTCCACCAATTCAACAACTGCTTCTTCTGTTGAGGCACCATTGCGTACAGACATCGCTGGAAAAAAAAATAACACGGTTAGCGATAAACGATACAGAGATGTTGACGGATGAACAGAAAAACTAAAGGTCAATTTATTTTCCGGCCAGCTAGATATTTGGGAAAAATGGCTTGAAACAAAGGCACAAAACGCAAAATTTTACAGGAGAAGTCAAAGTGGGAAAGGTGACCACGAGAATAAAAAGCCTAAAGTAAAGAAAAGGCAAGATTGATTAAAGGGAAAAGAGAACGCACCAGCATTGCGTAGACATGCATCAATAAATGCGGGCAGGTGCTCCAAGTCGTGGCTCTTAAGGTACTTGATGGATTCCCGGAGAGCAGATACACTAAGTGGATGTTGAAGGCTACCGGCAAGGTAGCTGAATGGTAGAGGCCCTGTCTCCTGTGGAAAAAAAAATGAAATTTAAGCCCAATTTCGCTACGGAAAAGTGATAGAAACAGGCAACACCTAGGACACAGGGACTACACACCATTTGGTAACTCGGCGCCTGGAAACAGAAGAGCCTACACGCCATGTAGAATGAGACTATTTAGCAAGATAACCGAAACGAAACAATGGACTGCCTGATGTGTGAGCGGTGCCATACGAAGAGCATATGGCAGTCGCGTAATAAAATTACGTGGTTTGGTTTCTCTGTGCAAAGGAAAGCGTTGCTGGGTTTGGATAGATGTCTGAAAACCTAACCCAGATAAACATGAACAAAACTTGCCTCAATAATTGGGGCAGCCCTTTCCGAAAGACCGCGATGAACCATAGATGCAGCAAGCTGTAAGCGAAGGGGAGTTTGGAACCGCCCAAGCGTATTTTTAATGACTTCAATGACTATAACAGGAGCGGAATGTGTGATAGTTTGAAAATAATGATTAAATTGAACTGCGTGAATGATGATAAATTTCTGAAAAAAATGGACACCTTTTGTAGAAACAGTACCTGGCCTCGTGAAAAATGCACTTTCATTAGTTAGTCGCTCTCCTCAACGAAAAAATGAACTAAGTGACCATAAACTACCTGCGGCATTCATCAGTAAAACTCACCAAAGTCATCTGGAAAACGAGCGATTTTTAATTTAAGCAGAGCGACCTGCACGAACTAACCCCCGTGTTGTGGCAATTACAAATGTAACTCACAACCACAGTCAACAACTGAACGACCTGATCTACAGACAATATTTACGGAAATTCGGCAAAGAGCTATTTGGACAAACGGTATGACATTAGGGTGTCGCAGAATATAAACATAAGCCGAAAGAAATTACCACTATGTGCTCAAGTAAGAGTGTGTACAGGTAAAGATGTGACGACTGGGTTTGCTTACCGTCATCAATATTCGACTCAGGCCAAGTGGCGAAGAGGGTCGAAATATGGGGACCATTCATGCACGAAGTCAAATTCTGTGAGGGGCTAGTCTTCAATAGATTGACGGCCTCGTTGTATTGCTCCTTGTCGGAGACAGATGTGGCGCTATTGGTTCTGTGAGAAAAGAGGAGGTGACAAATTACACGACACAATCCTGTCTTTAAAACGAATGATGGGCCCTCGAAATTAGCACCTAAGGTAAGACACGGCTGAGAAGATTGTGACCACAAAAATCGGATTGAAAGCCGGCACCAAGTTGCGATAAAATCACACTAGGATTTAATGGGTGAGTGGAAATTTTGTGGTCTCAGGATTAACAGTACTGATGAACAGTGGCCAGAAAATTCATTTGTAAACATGGAAGAGGAACACAATGATCTATGGTCGAATATAAGGAGTAATACGTACTCTATGAGGCGTGCAAGAGCCTTGAAAGGAAGACGGCGTTCGCGCAGCTCAGACGGCAAGCCTTCGATTACCTGATTAACTGACTTAGTCGCTCGAAGGTCCACCAAATGACAAAGAATAAGGTCGACACCTAATGCAAAACACAAAAAGTACTTATTCAACGTAAGCGCTAACAAATACATTACCGAATCGGATAACAACTTTCCAGTCATGACAATGCCTAACAACCAGACGATAAACCTATGTATGGAAAATTGAAACACGGGGAGAAGCTCAGAGACACGACTTACGACCAGGGCCCCAAAGCTTTCGAACCATGTCAACGACGATGGTAGCGTTGTCATCGGAGAGTTTACCACTAAAACAATTAAGCGAGACGACAGATTAGGCCCATGCACACAAACACAGAATTTATGAAGCAAAATTAAGGGCTTACTTTGCAAGGACGTTGGCCAAGTAAATGACAGATTCCTTAGCAAGTCGAATCTAGCAAGCAAAATAAAGTAACGAAAGATTGATGTGAAGGCAGCGCTAACATGTGCATCGTAACACAGTGTGTCGCGAATTGAGCCAAGTAACAAGGCGATTCAAGTAAATGTCCGAAAATCATGCTCAAAAAAGATAGCGTAAATTCAGTGGAAAATCTCACCGGATCGGAGACATCGTCACTAACAGGTTTTTCGAATTTCAATGAGAGTGATTGAATCTTTGGTGCGTCAGTCGGCTGTGCTAAAATGGCCAAAAGTAGATACGTCGTTAGAGAAGAGCGCAAGTCGTAATTTCGGGGCATTTCAAGCATGACACAGGCGAAGGAGTGAGGTGAGAGTCAACAATTGTGACACTTGGCAGTGTTAGGATGGAAGAGAATGCCACGTAAAATTTGATGCTGTTAAAGTGGTGCTCAAACCTTTATCAAAAGCTGACATCGCTGACGAGAGAAGAGACCGGAAAACTGCAAAAAATTAAAACCCAAGTTGAACGGACTATGGGTGTGGTCAAGGTCCAGATAAACAAGAAAGCTTGGTACTATGTGGTCAATATACAAGACATAAGTCATTTTTGAACATGAAACATTTGAGCATTGGTGGAGTCAAGCACCAAACGCTTACGAGCAGGTTTAACTTACTGACAAATAAACGTGTGTACCGAAATGTGCTCGGTAGTTTATCTGATGTTGGAGCCCATGCATCAGACGATCATGGGTGACCCAACTGGGAGATAAAATAATTGCAAAATAGGAGCATGTACAAGTACTCACCAACAGGTGTTGTAAATTCATTGAGTCGGTGGAAATTGATTGCTTCAAGCTTCACCGGGTCCAATTCCTTTTGCCTAAAAAGGCATAAGAAATAAACATGGAAGAATGTTTCAGGGAACAAAAAACTGCGGACACAAGGCTCATGCTTTTTGCATAGGTGATCAAAACGACGGATACGGAAAATTTTGAGCAACATAACGTATCACAACACATTTATCCTTTTTTTGGTCCTACCGAAATGTTGCGAAACTGTGTAAATTACTCAACAGCTAACTCCTCAATTACACCCATCTCTTGCACCTGTAAATTATTAGCAAAAAATATCCCAGCATGTCCTATTGGAGTATGTGATTTGCATTACCAATTAGCCGACACTGGTTTCATTCTGTCGATTGCTTTCTAGGATTTGGCAAATTAAGAGCAGCGATCTGCGAAAATAACCGTACTACGTGGTGACGTAAGCCCATAGATTACAACATTCTTCTAATTTGACAAAACTAAGGTACTGAACGCTGCTAGTGCATAGTAGCCTTAGCGATCCTGTAGCCATTATTCTTAAAGACTAGCACTGCCACAGAGAACCCGCTCCTTGTATCACCCACCGCGGCTACGCTGAGTTCATGCAACGAATTACAAGCGAAGTGTAGGCAACAAAAACTTGGTCAGTGAATATCAGTGGTAAAAGTAAGGAAGCGGAGTGTAACTCACTGGAAAACATCGGCCAAGCCCTTAAAAGCAACACCTAGCGAGTTATGAAGGAAAGGCAGAGCGGCTATGGCACATTCATAGAGCAAATCGCTGTTTCGTTGGTGGCAAGCCGAAAAGAGAATTGGCATTACATCTAAAAAATAATTACATATTAATTATTTAATTTGTTCGCTATGTATAAGTCTGCCATTAGAATTAAATTCTCTAAATGATTAAAATCCAAAGATACACATCACATCAACAACAATTCCTAGCAACTTACTTCGGTGGCCAGATATGAGTAATTGCGAAAGGATCACAGAACTTGCCGCTTCACGCAATTTCGATGGATCATTAGCCTGGATCCTTAAAATGAAAAATACCGCATACATGAGTAACACAAATCCTAGTTTAGATCATTTTACCTACGTCTGATGTCAATCCAAGCATAGACGAGGGAAACAGCACATCGCTGCTACCTCACAGTGACAACGGAATTTCACCAAGCTATCGACAATAGATAGGCCAGGTGTCAGAGGAAATTGAAAGAAAAACTACACGCCACGGTGTTCTTTATATTCGGCTGCGTCGCACTAGCCTTTCCTCGTTTAGTGTAAATGACATGGAACTTACGAGACCAACGCATCGTAAAGGGCTTGAGGTTTGCCTTGACGGGTGGCCTTCGAAACAGCATCGCGAAGATTTGCGTTCGAATTGCCGGGGAAAATTGATTGGAAGTAGTCAGCCCCGGTAGCAAAACCTTGCTATAAAAAAGGAAAGACTGCAATAGACACCGTTTTCTGGCGTATGTCAAGGGCGAATTTAACGGGTTTGCCTAAGGGTTTTAATTGCAATCAAACATGGACACATGAACTACGAAAGGTAATAATAGGGAGGATGTCAGTGGAACGTATTACTGGGTGCGCATGCGAAAGCCTTGAAATACGCTGCATTTGTTTATGATTTCTGGCATTCAGCTGTATTTCATGACGACATCTTATCAGTAAGAACCGAGGTTCAATAAAGCAAATGCAGCCTTACGGAATATAAGACTATTCGTTACGCTAAGACCACAACAAAGAGGTAGGGGAAGAAAAGTCGAAATAACCAAATATGAAGATGTGCGTATTGAAACAATTATCGCAATCACCGCAGCCATTTCGTTCTAACCGGACTGACCTCTGAATTGTAAATCGATTTTAAAGAAAATTCCACCAGATCGTAAAACCCATAACACCCAACAAATGATTGAGTGTAATGGATTTTGTCTACAGGCAAGTGTATGATCTGGCGAAAAGCCCATTAATCGCATTACCAAGAGTTAGTGGATCCAAAAGTGAAGGCAATAGTAGCAATACCTATCAAGTATGCAATTAAAACTGGCGGTTGTTGGCGGATATTAGCCTAACAAATACCCAAGCACCGATAATTCAAGATCGGAAATCGGACTTTGATTGAGATAGCGGTGAGACCCAAATATGGGCAAATGGGAACCGGTCACGAAAATGAGTAGACTTACCGTCATGAAACGAGGACGGGAGAACAACTTGAAGAGAGTCCTCAGGAAAACTTGGTTTGACATCGATAACCTATCCTTCAGGCAGGCGAAGTCCGCCTTCTCCCCTTCTTGGAGATTCGGTTTGGCGGCCGTCTCCATCAGATTAAAGATTAGATGCATTGGGACCTTGCGCGTTTCTAAGATGAAAGGGTTGAGAACGTGAGTAAACAATGGTACCAAACAGGTCTCAGGTAGATCGTTAGACTGGTATATGAGTCAAGCACGATTACTGTGTGAAAAAAATCGATTCTTCAACTGTGCAGAACATCGGCACCAATGATAAAGGGGGTAAAAACTCATACAAAACGATGCCACAAAATATTGAAAATCTGCATTACGATATATCATCCAAAATCACCAGTTGTAAACAGCGTATGGTGTTGTAAGACCGTGCAGGTAGCGACAAGACTGATAAAGCTAGGAAATTCGCTAGCTAATAAAGTACGAAATAAGAGAACGAATTCTACAGCTTACGATTTTCTTCTAGAATTCTGTTAACCAGTGACAACTGAGTTTCAATTGGCTGCTCGTTCATGATTTTGGCGACCATTGGGAGATAGTTTGGCTAGAAAGGAGATAAAATAAATAAGCGCCGTTTGCTTAAACGAAGCTGCCTACATATGTTGTAAAAAACTAACCCGAGAGTTCACAAGGCCAGACAACACCGCTTCAGAATCCCCAGGAAGTTTCTCAATGATCGACTGAAAACACAAGAAGTCGGATAACGGCAAACAAAACACAGAAGGTGCATATAATCCTTGATTTAAGAAATGCACATAACATAAAAAGGTTATCCATCCTAAAGCATTGAATTTCACACAATCAGCAACACATAGACATGACGCTTGCGATCCCTAACAAGCCCCGTATCGAAATTGAGAGGGTGATTAAAGACACGGTCGAATGAAGCAAGTGAAAAACACGTGGCACCCGATGTGGCATCACATTCACAGAACTGCATTTGTACTCCCAATGAGAACAAATTAAGCACGAAATGCAGGGCAATACAAGCATGGAAGACCAATGTCCTTTGAACGCACCTTTGCCTGACTGAAATCGCTATCGTTAAGGGCGCCCGAAAGAGTTAGGAGATGGGCCCGCTCTAGCGCAGTGAAGCTCTTCATGACTGAAAAAAGATGAAAAGGAAATAAGCACACGGAATTAATTCATATTGGTTAGATTTCAGCAAAATCACCTGTGTCCTTTTGTTCTGGTGTAGACGATAGGAACGCAGAACTAGATGCAACTGCAAACTGCAAATTCGGATGGCACTGAAGAAGCTCGGTAAATTTCATGTTGAACCTAAGTAAAAATCCCAGACTGATTCCAGAAAAAGGCGCTACTAAGAGTACTTAGATGACAATTAGTCTCCCGTAAAGAACCAACCGATGTAAGCAAATAATTAACAGTCAAGTGTGGGCCCATATCTGTTTGGACGGTATCTGTCAGAATCGCATTTTACTAGCCTTGACAAGTTAAGGGAAAAGGGAACATACTACAACATTTTTGACCGCCTCCTTTGTCAACAAAGGAGACGGTCAATAACGCGATTGGAGTCCTAGCGGTCTGTCTCAATGACGGGGGGATAAAGAGTACAATTTGTTTAGCACAGGTAATTTAGTCGTCATTTAAATTCCACAATGGCACGGGACAGGAGCCCTACAGAACCAACTTACTTCGATGACATAAGACCACCACAACAGAGTGCCGCAATCCAGTCCTGCCGCAGTAGACATGAGATCCAAGAGTGCACAGCCGCCTCATGTCCCGACTCCACGAGTCTATGGGCGAGCCGAGCTAGATTCAAGGGCTTTGAGAGCTGGCTGCCAGGCGTCTCAAGGGTCTGGCCGACTGCTGACCAGAAGGCAAACTGCGTCTTTTTGAAGACAGCGGGACGCAAAGTGCGCGCTAGAGCACTGGGGTCGGTGACAAACGGGTGCGCGGAGAGAGCGTTCGCCGCAGCCTCAATAGCAGCCGTCGACTTTCCTTCGTCTGAGGTCATGGCGGCGCTGACTTCTTGGAGCTGCGAAAGAAGGGGACTGAACGAGACTCCTCCGCGTAAAGTGAGTCGATCAGGGGTAAGCAGTGCTGCGGGAATCGGGGGGAGGGAATCGATGAAGACACGCGAGGCAAGAAGGGTCTCGGTGGTCTGCGGGAGGAGAGCAAGACCTAGTTGACAGGCCCAGTCACGGAGAGCGTAAGCTGCAAAGATTTGGCGATTATGACCTACAAAACGGAAAGGCAGGAAAAATAAGAAAGCTTTACTCGATTAAAATCGTGAATTTCATGTTTGCTTAACATTCCAATTTCTTAAGGTTTACGTGGTATTATTTTAAATTGCGTTACCTCAATGTACAGTGAGTTGAAGGGCCCGGCGTGTGGCCTTGAACCACGTGCCGGGTTCGCCATCTTGCTTTGGCCGGGTAACACCATTCACATACCCGAGATGGCGGAGACAAAACTGGTTACTAGATGGCTCAACCCAGTTGTGTGGTTGTGTCGCGCCACTATGTGCATAAAGGTCGTGCCTGGCAAATGGGAGTTGCTGATCAAAACAGTCTGGGTGAAAGTGTAAAAGTACAGATAACTGAGTAGCTAGATGAAATGAACGGATAGTGGAGTGGTACATGCACAGGGGTTTGAATAGATGGTTTCGCATGAATTCGGGATCATTGATATTTTGGGGCGACCTTAGTGTTATTCCTAACAGACAGCTGAGACATGAACATAATGTTTAACATGTATTACTGAGGTGCAGAGGTTACGATAAGATAAATTGATACGTGAACCCATAAAGAATTAAGCACTCACACAGCTCCTCGATGGCAGCATGGACAGTCCGGACTTTTCGCAGCTGGTTAAGACCTTCGAGACGTTTCGCCAATGACTGAAACAGGATACCCGGGGAGGTTACTACTAATAGCATATGCAAAAAAGTGTGCTTATACAGCAGGAAATAATCGGCCGTAATACCACTGCGATTTGGCAGAATTGCTATCATGTCCTAGAAATTGCGGTTTTGTAGTGCGCAAAACCCCATTTGTTAATACAGGGATCGAGCCTTGACCAAGACCATGTTATCAATTTTGTCCAATGACGTTTTGCAATCATTGTGGGAACCTAAGGACTGTGCGTCCACGTAAATCCCAAGACGGCAAAGACGCATCAGGTATAAAAATATAGGAACCAATGAACTCACATTTACCCCCAACTCAAACGTGGTGTTGGCATTGCCGCCTTCATTTCGAGCCACGGCAAAGTTGTAGGCACCCAAAACCATAGTTGGCAGAGTCACAGCATCATTTCGTAGAGCTAAGAAAAAGAATAGGCAAAGATAACGACCTGAAGCTATTTTTTTTTCTTCATTTTGAGATGGAAGCCGTTACTGAAGCTGATATCCCTTTCAAAATTTCTGGGTGTACGAAGTATAAGAAATGAGCAAAAATACTGGATGAAAGAATGAGTGGGGAGGATCGTGCCTCTGCTGATAACTATCCCCAAACTATTTACTGTCAGAAGTTTTGGGAAGTGCCTATTACATATAAGTCTGTTAGGAACGCGAAACCAGCAGGTAGCACGTAGTGGTTAAGCATTTAATTTTTGCTTTTGAACGCAAAACGCCACAGATAAGGGCAAGTGACACAGCGCAGCAGAGGTTGATTGAACTTGTGGGATGCCCATTCAAGTTAAATCCACGCAAAGCACTCCTGTGGCGGGAAACAGGGCAGGTATGAAACGACGACCCAAGTGGTAACTTGGTATAAGAAGTTAATTGCTGATTCGATTGGGGCCAAGGTCATAATTTGATGTCCTGGACTAGGCAAAACAAGAAATAACAGCAAGGAATACAGTCAACCGATGCAGAAATGGTTCAGACTTACTATCCTCCATGACTTTTTGGGCTTTAGCGGCATCTAATTGGACTGCCTTTTGGAGAATCCAGCGTGAAAAAATGATTGAAAGGTTTTGAGGACATCTATCTGCTACCTTCTTTACGAAGGAAACTAGACCATCCATATCGGACCTAGGGTAGTCAAACAAAAAAACATGATCCAAACACTTATTACAACAAATGAGATCAAGCAGTTTAGCAAGATTGAAATTACTTCCAATTCATGACGAGACGGGCACGTTTGTACCAGCTTACAAATTCGAAAAAAAAACATACGCATTGAGGTACTGTTCACAAATCTTGGCAGCGGAAAGGCTTGGTTTTTTCAGCCCGGCGACCTCAACTAGGGCCCAAAATAGACCCTCTAATTGTTCTGGTGAATAGGGTTGAACGACAGACGTCTGTTTTGAGTCCACGGATTCAGGCAGAGGAGCAGAAACAGACAAAGCCTCGCCAAGGAGATCCAGTTGGTGTTGGGACACTACTCCCAGAGGACTTGTTTCCTGTGAAATTGATTTCTGCATCTTCTGTAACTCTTCCGTCACGTCTAAATTAAACGATAGGTTCAAATAGAACAAGAATAATCGTCCAATGATTTTCGGCCAAGTAATGAAAGACGGTCAGACTAAATATGAATGACGGTTAATAGGAATTGATGAACCATACCATACATTTAGTCGATTCTACAACTTGGTGAGGTCTAATGAGTTACGGGTTGCACAGTTCAATATATAGACCTTTTCATCGACGCACGATATCCAGTCCATTTTGCATTCGAATTGACTCAACGTACCTCATTCAAGGGGGAATTTTAGGTAAGAGCACACACACACACACGCACATCCTGACAAGGAAAACTAACCTCAGTCACTGTGATAGCTCATGTTTGAGTTTTAAGGGGATGCAAGCAGAGTGGAACTGAGGGCCAGTAGCAAAAGGCACCGAGGGCGATAGCAAAGCCCCAGATGCTGTGCTTTCTCGCAAAATCCACTTAACACGCGAGGCTAGATGTTTTCATAAACGTTTAGGTTGTCTCAAAAACAGTGGTCATGATTGGCTGGAGCTTAGTTTTCAAGCGTCAATTGAGTACATGTGCATCAACCAAAATAAAATTGGCGGTTGTCGGGATTTAATTTTAAATAGATGATATACCGCCGGTTAAGGTTTGAGGCAAAACACTTTAATCACTTACAACTTATTTCTCCGGCGTGAATCCGACCAACCAGTGAGGTGTGTTTGGAGCTACAGAAAAGCAAGTAGGATTAAAAACAGTGAGTAAATGTAAGCAAACGATGGATGGTATGGTAAAAAGTTAAAACCTCCACTATAAAATAAAAATGATTTTGGAGTTCAAGAAGCTCGGGCTTCAGCTAGACAATCGCGGTTGACGGCAATAACGAGTGGGACTATATGTGACTAATGGGTTCATTGACTTCGTTTTTACAGAAAGAATAGACACAAAAGAGTAGGAAGACTTACACGTTCCCTGCTGGCATGAGACCAGCAGTAGACTCCTAAAAAACGAAGGAGATAGCATAACAGCTGCAAGACGTAAATATAACTACGAAGCACATGAACAACATACAACTGGCATATCCAATTTTTCCATATTTTTCTTTACGAGATTCAAGTACGAGACCGGGATTCTCTACAAAACAGTTGAGTACTAAAATATGAATTTTAAACGCTTCTGTTCAAACACCAACGATGCACCAAATATTGGCGCCGTCGTATAATTGCTGACGGGTGGAAACTGGGCGCCGTTTAATTCAGCGAAAGTAGAACATAACGGCCATGCCCTCAAGTGCTTTATTTTAAAATTCCCACGGTTACTGTTCCCTTCCGTGGTGATGTTGGACCGACCATCACGGGATCAAAGCAAACACGGATTTCTAAACCTCCAGTATTAGTCAAAAGTTAGTCCAACATGTTACATGCTGCAAAATTCCTGCACAAGCATGCGTGAGCTTGAAATGTCTCTGACTGGAAGAATCAAACCCAGGATTTAGCTATTATCTTAGAGCAAAACAATGCAACTTCCAGAAGAGATGAACTCAAGAACAAAAACTGGAACAGTAGCGAAGTTGTGGGCTTCTGTGTACTCTAATAACTACAGGCGTAACTAAAACTCAAATCGTCAATGGTATTTCGGACAAATGAGCGACCGACCAGAGTAGCCAGGTATTAGGGCATCAACGGCAACATGAATAACAATAACAATGAAAAAAAATTTAATCCTTGTGTAAACCTACTCTGCTTTTGAAGTAAGTTACGAGAGCCCTCGCAAGGCTCTGGCGAGCATTCAGGGTAAGACTGGCGAAGCGAGGTGAGACGGGGGTAGGGAGTTCGTCGGATTTACTAGGCGCCTCGCCCCTACCCTCAGAACAGAATTGCAGGAGCCCACTTGCTAAAAGAGGATGCCGATCTTCGGTGAAACACTTAAAAACTAAGTCTGCCCAGGAGTCCACTTTGGCCTGCGAGATACCACTTTCTTCTCCACAGTAATGAAAACATCCTCTAAGCTGCGGATTAAAAGGAACAAAATAAGTCTGAGTTGCATCACTAGCACTAAGTAATGATTCTATAATGAATTGCGTCACATTTACAAGTGGGGTCGAGAATCTAACTCGGCTGAGAATTTAGACGAGTCAAGGCATATGAGAAAGTGTCATAGCTACTAGACACAAACTAAACGTTAACTATTTGTTTCAGAATCGGCACTACCGGGGTCTGGTGGCTTCGAGTTAACCAATCCATAGGGGGTACTCCACCAGTCATACCACATAATAGAGTGGGAATATGTGTGAGTCTCAGACCTTTACTACTATTGTGAGGCTTAAATTAAACCGCGGTGAATCAAACACTGAAGGATAAAACGAAGGCGATTAGAAAATAATTCAAGCAATTCAACGATACGAAGTATCCATGAGCCTCTCCTTCATCACAAAATGAGTTCGTTTGAAATAGACTAATACACAATGGAGAGTCGATGAATAGATAACTTACCAAGAGGTGCGCAGAATTGTTATTGACAAACAAATAATCGGCGAAGGGGAGGAGATTTTCTGAGTGGAATTTCGTGTACAGCGTTTCAGCATTTTCCAAACTGCTGCTGCTTACAGGAGGATTTAAAAAACTGGGTAGTGCGCAGAGTTCATTGAGCACAATGCCTAAAGCAGCGCAGGACCTCGATACGGGGTCCTAGAAAAGGATAGTGGATGTAAAACAAATGTGTTTTCTACTAGAGATCAACGAAAAATATTTGATGGATTAAAATTACCCCAAATTTCGCTACTACTTCATCCGGTTTGAGCCCCATTGCAAGAAGACGAGGAATTACAGTCCAGTAGAGCAAATGCAGACGCTGTTTACCAAGGATGTTTCCAATCTTGACCACACCTAAGCCAAACAATGAGTATGCCTAATAGCAAAGATGCTGACTGCACACTGGCCTGTAAGCAATCGATTCTCTAAACTACAGAACACCCAAGATAATGATAAAGCAATACATTTCATAAGCATTGATGTGTTGATGAGGCTGGTATCATACAAGAAAGTCTAAACTGGAAATTTGAATTAAGTGTTTCAACATCATCCCACTACGAACTCCAGGATTGTCATTCAATGCGGAACACATTAACAACTACGACCTTTAATACAACCGGCCATGTACTTAGCTGTCGATAACCGATCCCCTCGGTAAGCTTTGATTTCACAACTAACTAGCGATGTCGGAAACATGGTGAAAATGATTGTTTGGATAATACTTACTGTCAACGTCATTCTCCTTCACAGCTTTCAGAACAACAGTGTTAGCAACGGCACCATGTAAATCTTGCCTCAGGTTATAACAGGCCTGCAGTGTTAAGATGGCATTCTCTGAAACAATAGGATAAAATCACTTAAGCTTTTCTTTTGCAACGGATAAAGGAATATTTAAAATCAGTAACTTTAGAATAGCAAAAATATGGGCTGCGACGTTTATGAACACGCCAGGACAAAGTTGCATTTACAAGATGAGGTTAAAAGAAAGAACCTCGACGAAAGTAAGCGATTGATACAATGACAAGTTAGTAGGGACCAAAATCTTGGGGGAAATACTTTCACATGCGTAAAAGCATTGGGAGACTGCAAGTTCGGTGTTCGTACAAACGATTTAATTACAAAAAAAATTTGCCAAACTATTCCTATTTACACTACGTGACAGCACGACAACCAGATCAGCATAACATAATAAGGCTCAACATTCCATTTAAACTCGATGACTCATTCATGGACACACGTTGGAGACAACAGCCATGCGGTTGGCGTGTAGATAGGTCGTCTCGACTGCTTCCAACATGCCTTTAAACTTGATTTCATAACTCCTGATAACTGTTCTTAATACAACCTTCCTTGGGAACTGAATGGTTTTCGGTAATTTATGAGTTGAGGGCAAAGCACTCAATTCGCCCTGATGATAACTGCCGCTTTGGAAAAAAAGATCTTCTTATGCGTCTCAACACAAAACGTACAATGTGATTAAAAAAGGGATATTCAGAGCTATTTGATAATGTCTTGCTCACTTAAAGTGAAATTGGAACCTGTTTGATTTAACAGAGCATGATTTTAAGTAGTTGACGTGTGTACTTAAGCACAACCAAAAGTTTGAGAAAATTGAGAGCGATCATAATATTCAAACTAATACAGAATTTGGTTGGGAACTGTTTAAAGGCGTCTTAACTGAAAACATATATATTGTATGGTTTTTCATGTCGATTAAGCAAAGTCGACGCTTGGTAATATCGAGGTAAAGTAGGATGATAACAACAACAGCAGCAACAATAATAAGGAGCGTAATGACAAAATCCAAATTTAAATCTTACCCATTGTCATAAAACGGACAAGGTCAGGCAGACGGGCAGCACTTCCTGAGCACATCCAAAAGTCATTTAAAAACTGTGACTTCTAAATAGATTGAAATGAATTTTAAGTTGAAAACCAGACTGCAAACTAACTTATACAAAATATCTTTCAATTGAAAACTAAGTGCTATGAAGTACTGCATCCAAATTTAAGCCTCAAGTAAAACTTCACAAGATTGAGCAATTTAGAACTACAACCTACAAGCCTAGGCTATAATTGAAAGGTGCCTTTGAGATATATGATTTTACCTTGAACACAAGCATTTGGATACCATGGAGTTTAATTTTGGAAGCGCGAATGGCGTGCAATTGTAACCTTTAGCTATATCCCAGATTTTAACTGAGAACACAAATAAACTTAGCAGCTGTGGATCAATATGCCCTTCAATTTTTGCTGGGCGAATCTGGGAAACATTAATGTGACAATAAACTACCTGCTCAGACAATAATTCGGGGATTTTGGATAGAAACGTGTACGAGAATTGATGCGGGCGTGTATTCTTCAGCAGGAGAAATGCGGCACTAGAGTGACCAGTTTGAAAAAGCCGAGTGACGGCGATGCCGATTCGGTAGTCGTCAGGGCCAGGGGTTCGTTGCTTCAGAAGACTGAGAATCTGACACAGTGAAACAAAATTCAAGTACACAACACCAGGGTTACTGTTAGATTATCCCGGCACAACCTAATGCGGCTGCTAAAGCGTGCATCCAGGGCGGACGTTTTACCAGACCGCATGAAACATGCCAGACTTTAACGTGTCAGGAGCTAGATGCCAACGAAGCCTGCAAATCGGCTTGAAAGAGAACGATTTTTAATACCTCAAGGTATAGAAATGACAATTATTTTGATCACTCATCAGTTTTTAAAAGCCACATTTAAAAACCCCTTTTCAGACTAACAGTTTTATAATTTCACTAAAAAATTATCGTGGTACGAGTACACAGAAAAAACCACAAAAAGGGATTACTCGCCAAGTGATCAACAATAATTTTAGTCAGGTTGAAAATCCAGTGACTTGGCTGACATGGAAGCGATGAGGAATATTTTTTCGGAAGGGCGGTTATAAACAGCTTACCTTCATCGCCGCTTGTTCATTTGCATCAAACTGTGGCGCCATAGCAAGACGTGTGTACAGATCGGCAAGAAAGCGAGGTGAGAAAATAGGGTGATTGAGCAAGGATTCTGATTTATCAAGACTCTCTTGTAGCAGTTCAACGACGCTGCTCCCATCCCCAACGTCAGCATATGCCGAGAGGAGGTCTTCAGTAGCCATAATAGACGGCCAGTAATTCAGTTTTGACATAACGTCTTGCGTGGCTGCAACTTCATCTGGCAGTCTACAATAACAAGCAGAGAAACATTGTGAGTGACCAAGTCTTAGTTTAAAATGGTATTATGAAATACAAATAATAGGTAAGTGAGGATTATCACTTAAACAGTGATAAATAACGATACCGCAAGTAATATTAAATCACGGTGTAATTAGCCTTCAGACAGAATTATCAATTAAATACGAAAAAACTGGTCTCGTGGAAGTATTATGGTGGGGAATACGCTGAGTACACATTCCAATTTAAAACCCAGAGCAACGTCTAAGTAGATTAAATGCTATACGAAGTAACCTGAGCATCTAATTTAAATTTATGGGCGTCCGTTGTGAAATTTCAACTGACTTAAAGCGAATACGTAAGATGCTTCAGCAAAATTACACCATTGACAGAAGAGATCCCATACAAACAAGAGTTCGCGATAGAAAGTATTCAGCAGTTAGGAACACAATGCACTACAGTTACGAACAAAATACCAAATAACCAACCCGCATTTGACGTAACCATGAAGGATTTTTGAAAAAATATAGTCGTTTGGCACCGCCCCTTCCTGATGCATAGCCTTTAAAAGTAGGCTTGTTGTTTCCATATCACCATTTTCACACGATTTCCTAATAAAAACAGAAAAAAATCTCTAAAAGGGTTAGAATGCGGTAAGCACATACAACGTCGGGCTTCAGACCAAGCTTCTGCAAATCACTCAACGCGTCTTCATATGATATATCGAAGCCAAATTCATATTTTAAATGCAAAAATCGTGCAATCGAAGTCACCCTCACGTCTTTATCTAGGATAAAACTATGAAAAAATACGAGCTACAAACCCGAAAGAACTTTTTTCCACAAATCATTGAAAAAAGCTTCCCGTTTTTCGGAACTCATTAGTCGCAAGTTGAGCCTGTTGCGCTCAGCTTCTTGTAATGCCGTTATCGCATTCTCGGAAGTGTTCGTATTGGTTGGTAGCTCCCGTGAGCGAATGGGAAAGGAAAAAGAAGTCCGCATAGAATGCAGAGAAGGAGATGACGCAATCAATGCAGTTCTGTTAGTGGAATAATTCACAAAGGGCCCGTAGCGCATGCGCAATGCGAGAGCCATAACGTGACGGTGACGCAAGGCAAACATCGCAAGACCAATTCTGGGGCGTGCAAAGAGAAATCAATGAAGTGGTGATTCTGGGAGCTCATTAAAACATCTAATAAAAAAAATATTCATTGCGTGCTTTCCTACTCTATCAGAAAACAAAATACTTAACCCTAGAATGCCTGATATTGATAATATACAATGCAATTGTACAACCTTTTGTTATGCACAGTTTATTCTGGTAAAACTTAAGAAAAATCCACTTAATGGCACGAAAATCAAGCCAGGCACTGTATTTTTACACTATGTTCGTTGGGTAGTCACTTAAACTTAAACCGAAATATTTTTTGCATTAAAATTAGCTAATTTTTGATAAATTTTTTTAAAATTGAGGATTGGTGATTGTTTTCTTGGAACAAGTTATTAGTATTGCAGTAAATACAAATAGAATTTAAGTTGTTAATATTTTATATGATTGCTACAAAATGTGAGCAAACTAATTTATAATTGTTGTTTTTGTTAAATGCGAGACGCTGAAAGCCTAATTTACTGATTATGTGAAATGTGAATTTATAAGGACATCTATTATGAATCAATTTCAAATTGGTATGCGACTTTATGATAGTTTATTTCGTAATACTACTATAAAAACATAGCCTTCAATTAAGAAATGTTTTGCTTGTAACTGAACCACTCTGAACGTATCTAAAGTTGACAATCTTCAGACATAATTTTGAAGGATTTAAATAATTCATTTTCAAGAACAATTAGGCTTTTTACTACCTAAAATTATTTCGGCAGCTAAAATTTCTAGTGTTTTGCACAGACACTTCGCAACTGCATCATAACTTTTTCTTTACATTACAAGGATCGATTTTGTGAAACCAGATGTCCCTTGCACGTCGTGAACAGAATGAGTTGAAAAGACAATAGTTTTAACTGAAAAATATTTCTATTGTTTGTTACTATGTAACACTTGTATTGTTAATTAGTATGTGCTGACATAGGTTGGTACCTTGGTGTCATAAAAATGCCATGAGTGTGTATGTTTTATTCGATTAGCTATAGAAGCACCATTAGTGAATTAGAAGTATCTAGGTCATGCTTTCGAATTATGGCAGATACTGCAAAATGCAATAAAAATGAGGTGAGCTGGCCTGATAATGTGAAACATTGGATCAGTATTTATAATATCATATAACAAAGGGAACTTCTTATACTCAATTTTAGTGATCATATGTTTCACCAAGATCTTAGTTTACAATGTCACCTAAAGACCTCGTAAACAAATTTGACGACGTAATAAATGCATCTGTTTTGTTACTGTCTATCTATATTGTGTTATTGTGCTCTCATGAGTGTGTCATTAGACTTCTTTCTAAAACACCTAGTGAAAATGAAGGTCGATTCAACCAACTTGCGGTAAATGAGTTGGGAACAGATTGCGTTCATGGAGGTTCCTCCACGGTTTGCTACAGACGCAATAGGCTTCCAGTGTTTAATTGTCATGTTTTAAATTCTTCCATTTACGTAATCTAGTAGAAACACATAAAGTGCTAAATATATAGTCAAGTAAAGTTGCATAGCCTGAAATTAGGTCTCAATTATTTGCACTCAGTTTATACATTGTAATTTACCCAAGCATTGTGGTTGCTTAGATAGGGCTCATTTTTCGCGGTTATTAATATTAAAAGGTAAGTTAGCAACTTCTGCTATTAACTAGATTTAATGTGGGAGAGATTAGGTTGTTACAATGTTTCATTTTTTGTGGAACCTTCATATTGCAGTAAACATAATTTGGGAAGCCGCGACTGGACATATAATAGCTATGGGTTTCTAATTCTTTAGAGTTTACACCAACACCTTAATTTTAGCTTAAGTCCCATTTGGAAGTACCACTGGAACACTGGATTTTGTCGCTGGTTGGCACATTAATGGCTGAAACCGTTTGAGTTTTTCTTGCACTGTCTTCAATATTATCTAAATTCCTGTCAATTCCTTAGCACAAATTAAAATTTATGCAGAAATGGTAGCAATTAGGGGATATCGTGGCCAACACGACGTGCCATACGCTGTATAAAAGGTATTGCTGGAAGCATGCTATTTAATTTAGGGTAATTATTAATAAATGAGTTCATAAGGATTGCTAATTTACGATAGTCTTTTTTTAATAAACCAATTAACGATTTTATTTACTGTAAATAACTAGCAGCCGTTTTAAATAATTAGGTATGTGCTTTCTATTTGAATTCGAGACGACGCCATGGCCCTCTGTAGTTAGTAGTTTTTCACCGTTTACAAAGGAACTTCATGCAATTGAACCTGATGGATTCTTATGAACAGGTGCATTTTCCATGTAAAATTTCTGCGAGAATTTCCTGAAATTCCTTTCATAGAGTCTCAAAATCACAAACCGAAACGTTTGACATGTCATTCATTTCCGATCGTTAGCGTTTTCTGATCTTCCTTATTCCGGGTTGTAGAATTGTTTCATCTTTGTCATCACTATGATATTCAAGAAGGATATACACGCATGCCTCATGAATCTTTAGTATTTTGAACATTTTCGTATCTAAAATTGCGAAATTGTGTATTTTTACCCATGAACTAGATTACGGTAGATTCATGAAAAGAAACAACTAATAAATTAGCAAAAATATGATCTTTTTCAGTGGATGAATTAATTATTCATTATAGTCCCTTGAAAGCTATTATATTTCATCCAACTAATTCATCATTCGAGTCTTTTAAGTGTCCTGCGACATTTTATGCCAAATTCTATGCAGTTTAAAGAGGAAATTTTGCCTTAGCAGCTGCTGCACATTTGACTATTACAGTATCGAGCTAAAAATTGCCAGATATGATAATTAATTAAATAAAAGTTTCATTGTGTAAAGTTATCTGGAACAAATTTGCAAAATATTCGATTTTGCTTCTTATCGGTGTTTGCAGATGTACGAATTTCGCACTATCTTTTTGGATCAAAATCCTAAGGAGAAATTGATGTGAACTCCCATCAACAAGCCCAATTGAAAGTAACAACATCCAATTTTCAATTTTGATTTTTTCGGTGCAGATAGCAAATAATGAGGAGTTAAATTCAAAGATTCATAATATGTTTTGCCCTAGTACATCACAACCTGAAGTTCTAAAAACGTAGATCTAGACTAGTTGATGGAATCTAAGGAAAAAATGTTCTCAAGGCTTACAACTTTGATGATATCATAAGATGGGAGACAGGTGCTTGCTGCTTAATCGGTTTGCGCTATTTTTAAAACTTTAAGTTCTACGCATTTATACAGTTAAACGGCTTGGTAGACCACTCACCTTGTCGACATTGCAGCCACCTCTGAGGCTGCCAGCATTCAAGCCACAAACTGCAGTTCGTTACTCTGAATAACCATTCAAACCACAACATCCTTAAAAACAGTTTAGTTAACTCCTTGGATATTGCCAACTAACAATAACACTTGAAAGTTCACAGGTAATCAAACCTTAGATCCTAGACTTTCCTTTGTAAAGATAAGTGCGCATTTCAGTTTGCTAAACTTCGTGCGCATCTGTGATTATCTAAATAAAATAGCACTATTTAATAATCAGTAATCTGGTAAGGTGTTTGCTTTCAAAAGTTATCTGTTACCGGAATATAGGTAGTCATTTAAAAATGAACCAATTCAGTCTATCAAAACAGGCCTTATTTGGCAATAGGATTGGGACCAAGCCACTGTGAGACCTCTAATTTAACCAAAAGCTGAATTTGGAAGCATTTGAAACTTTCTTCAATTCATCATCAGATAGCAGGCACGTAATAATTTTTTTTGCTAATTAAGTATTTTTTGATCATTTGTTAATTTGTGCTAAACGTAACAGTCTACTAATGAGTTCATTTTTGTAGTACCTGAACTAGTGTCTGATATTCTCTTCGTGGAACAGTAGTTTCATTGACCCTCTCGGTAAGTGGTAGTGATATCAGTGAGCCCTCTATGATTACTTATACAGGGAAAGTAAACGGAGCAAGATTGGTTACGCAGATAACTTACACAACAGTTATTAATTTGAGCTCAAGTCAATTAACAATTAACTATGTCAACAGCAAACATAATAACAACAACTCAAGACAAATCAAAAGATGCTTTTACTGAGAGCTCAGACGGTTATTACTAACGGCTTCTTGTAAATTAACTTTTTGCAGATAATAGCATATAAAATGACTCCTTCTTGAGACCAAACAACATAACATTTTATTGCTCGAGTAAAAAATATCACTTCCCTGACACTAGCCATTTCCGGTTGGCTAAATCGTGGTCATTTTTGGCTTTTGAGATCAATGCTTCTGACGTAGCTGAAGGACTACATCAAAGAATGAGAACTCGAACACCTGTTTGCCACCTGTGAGGGGTGCCATACACCCCCACCTACTGGGCATAAACACAATTGACCTGTCTGTGTGTTTAAGAGCGCATTTTTATATTTGTGGTTAATTTCATTTGGGCACTCAACGCTTTGAAGTAAGAACAGACGTCGAGTGTAGATAGTTACCTTGATAAAGAGAGTTGCTATGGGGTACAAAGTTAGCTCCGGATGGAAGTCAGTGGGCTTCTTCTTTGGAATGTTTTCAGAAACTATTCTTTTTAAAGACTTCATCACTTTTGAAAAATTATTGGCTTTTAATGGTTGAAATAAGTGGGGCTGTGGACCAGAATGACGCGAGTTCTAGGGTTAAAATATAGCTTCATTCTGACCAAGAATCACAAGATCTCATAATTGAAAACAGCTTGAGTTACTGGAATTATTGTGGTCAATGTGTTCATTTTCAACACGTTCTGATAGTTAGGCAACGTTGTCTCTTTACCACCGGTGAGTTTGCGAGCAAAACGCCTCGGATAGCATTCATTGAGACAAACAACACATTGAATGCGGCTTCAGTGTTAGTTTGTTACAAATCTGTGTGTAGTATTTTTTGGAACATTTAAATAAAATTGTCGTTCAACAGCGTTCCGAAACATCGCCTCAGTTCTTGCTATAATTTCCAGACACTTTGCTTTGAAGGTTTTTATTTTAATGAGCTTCATTATTGCAGGATTTTGTTTGAGATTCAACATGCCTGCGTGTTGGATTCTCCGGTGGAATTCCAACATTTGTGGCTCTTAGGCAGGGCACAAGGGACTGGAAATTTCGCCGAAATGTTTCACTGAGCCAAGCATACAGCAGAGGGTTAGAGACGGCCGAGCTCATTGCAAAAATATGACAAGGAACAAATACCTCGTCAAAGTATGGCAGGGAAAATTCGGGATCAGTGGATTTAATGTCGAAATAGATCCAAAGCCCGTTGAGAGGAATCCAGCAAATCGCAAAAACGACAACCATTGCGATGAGCATTCTAGTGAAAAAACACATTGAAATCAGAATATTATGGTGCATTTACTTGTTTTAGGTTATACTTAATAGAATCGCCATTTAGCGCTAGATCGAATTTTAAAATGGTAGTTTTTCAAACCAATACAACTCATGAAAATATGGGAAAGTATACTGTTTATTCAGCGTCATTAAATATCTCTTCTGGTGAAATTTGAAGGATGCAACAGGCTAGATTTGCGTATTATGTAACTACTAATTTCCAGAATAAAACGTGCTAATAGTGTACTTTTTGCGAGTATAAGGGAAAAACGGCTGGAGTGGTTTGCAGTATAGAACGTGTATGGTATGCAGGATTTAGTGTGAGCTATCGTTCAAGGTGTGCTCGTGGCTATTATTGTTGTCGGTTGCCTAGTCAAGGTCACAAACTCTCGCAGCATCTTACTTGAGAGAATTTCTCTTGTATCTGTTATCTTTGTCAACTATATCACTTGTGCATTGTACGCATTAAAGACACTTAGTTAAAGAACAAATTTAAACGGAAAATCTGCAAGCCACTACGTCACTCACATCAACAGGTGCGTATTTAGAAAGTAAAATGGTTGTATTTAGGATTTCGTTGTCCGGTTTTCTCAGTATTCACCTTAGGTTTCAGAAGAATGCCAAAATATCTCCTAATGACGAATTTTTGTTAGTTGGGTAATGTGAACGAAGTTCATACAGGTGGTTCTGGCCACATATATTACAAAACTTTTACTAAAATTTCTTGCAATATTAAAATGTCATAAAAGGTTTGAATTGAAGCAGCAGTTTGATTTAACTAATGGTATGAGTTGTTAGTAAGTCCTGAGACCTTATTTGTCCTGCGTCTATGAAGTTTGTCTTTGTATAAAAACTAAGGTAATAAAATAAAAAGAGGTATGTTTTGCGTTTCTTAAATAAGCGAAAACTTAAAACAGCATATATGGAACAGATATTATTAAACACAAATTTTTGCTTTTAATTTAACAGCCAAATGAGCAGTCGACGTTTTCTCTAGACAAGAACGGCAAAATATGCCTTTTGTGTCTGCCATCTACAAATTTTGTTTTTTCAACTTAACATCATGACTTAGCTGACTTACACATATTAGCGAAGTTTTGCCTAGTGGACTTAAAACTACGGATTTTTTATACTTAAGAAGTAAAGCCCAGAATAATGAGTTTGAGTAAAATTAAAATTTGACTTTTGAAATCCTGAATAAACCTGTTTGTTCTGCTGTGTCGTCTGGCCTCGAGATCCTGCTTTTGTGCGTTCCGGAGTCGCGATCCGAGCTTTTGCTGTAGCCGGTTCCTTAGGTGTCGACTCACGTAAAAGTAACAGAAAGAGATCACCACTGATGGAACCACAAATTGAAATACAAAACTCAGGATTGAAAATATCTAAAAAGCCGCAATAAATCACATGTATGTATAAGGTAAAAAGGCTCGCTCTAATATTACTAAACTAACAATAATAATGAGTAACAATATCCAAAATGTCAGGTCATAGATTTGCGAGTGAGTACGCTGTACGACACGTCTTTAAAACAAATTTATCTTTGCTTAAGCTGTCACTGATTGCATTGAAAAAAAATAACAAAACAATATAAAAGTGATTTTTGCAGCAAAACCATTGTGCTGCCTGGAGCACGGTATTTGCAGACGTGCAAATTTAATGTTTAAATGAATTATTAGGAAATGGAGGCCAAAAATGGGCCCAGCAAAAAGAATATGTATGATTTTAAATTAATAAAATATTGGGAAAAAGTTTTGATCATTACATTAAATCCCTTGTAATTTTAACGGTATCTTCACACATTCAGTTTAATGAGCATAACTCATTAGGTTTGATCAAAAATACAATTGCGATTGAAAAAGCGTAATCGAATTAACCATTGGCAAATACAAGAATATTTGACATAAATAATTGATGACATTTTTAACAGGAGTATTAATATACATTGCAGCCTATTTGCTTTCTTTTACGACAATACTTAAATTAAAATGACCAATTATGGAAATGTCTATACCTACAGAATAGCTTTCTAAAAAGGTTTAATGTGCGTGCAAATATGGTCCTAAAAGTTTTTTTAATAAAATATTTAAAAATAGTTCCGATGTTGGAAGATTATAACATATTCTCTTATCACTTCAAGGGCGGATGTTTCGAAGGTGTTTGAGCTAATACCAATTCAAAGCACAGTTTTGATGTAACGAAGTTAGAGTAGCTGAAAAGGGTGACTTCAGCAGTTTAATTTGATACAATAAATTTCTCTATAGGTCTGTTTTGATAATTTAACATTTAATTTCTTCTACAAATAAACAAGCGCACTATGAATTCACCAAAAGTTGCAGAATTACACTTTTTAATGGCATAGTGACTTGTCTATTTTGCTTTGCCGAAGCAAATTTGTAGACAACAATGGAACATAATACGATGCAGATACCTAATTGCCTAGACTTGTGCACAGCTGACAAGCAAGCACTATCTTCTAACGATTTTAAATCACAGGATCAGGGGACTTTGTTTGCCTAGACTACAGTAAACAGTTCATAACTTGGATGATTGGATATGCAAAAAAAGCGTTTTGCAATTGACGATGTTATTCATTTCTTTATTTCTTACTAACTCAATTTGACGGCATTTGATACTTTACAGGGCTGCTTATTGCTCTTTTAACTTCAGCTGCCCTACAGTCTGCAACTTGTTTTATTCAAACTTGCGTCCAAATTTGAAGAAAGTTTTGAGCTACATTGAATCAGTCTCATGCGAAGTTCCACGCGACTATGCACATTGCTTATTATAAACACCAAGCATTTTACGGGGGTGAATAAAAAATCTAGTAACATATTGTAAACATCTTTGTTACTTATTTCAATAAATTTAATGTTAGCTTCTTTCATAAATTTTGGCGCACGTCAGGTGTTGGTTTTCTAGAACATAAGTCATGATTGCTGTTTATTGGTCGGAATGTGTCGAAATGGTTAGACATTCTGTTCACACACGTAAGCAAAACCTGTGTAGTAAAAAATTGTCATGTTTTGTTAGTAAGACCCCAGACTATGTAATTTCTTGTAAACGTCCATAATCAAGATAATACCTATGAAAAATCTGTCGTTACATATACCATTTCATTAAATTAGGATACGTCTGAATTGTGTCTTAATATTTGGCTGATTTAAAATAATATAGTTAAAATATCTGTTGGTATCAAACAAATATTTTTAGGGCAGCATTTAGCAATAGGACCTTTAATTAAAGTCTGAATTCATTTTAGCTTGCTTAGTTTGTTTAAGGAACTATAAATGTAACCACAAATGTACCATTAAGAAGAGTTTGCAGGAATCAGGTATTCATTAAACACCTAAGTTGACACCGGCATTAATATACTTCTTTTTTAATGCCAATTTGGTTTTGCTTCATAGTTATCTAGGACTATTGATTTGTATTGTATTGTATTGATTTGTATTATTGTTTTGTGGTAATTCAAGATGGTGTCCTGAGTGTAGATTAAGTTTTTACAGCTTGACGTGTACCTTTCGAATAGCAAAAACCTTATTAGCATTTCCACTCAGTGTTTCTATTTCTCAGTTATAAGTTCCTGGTATACCTTTACTCGGATAAAATATGCTCTACTTTTATTTAAATAGTAAAAGGGGATGGCACATACCACAGGCAATCTAAATCCAAGTAAAACATACGGTGACTCAGTATGCGGTTTACAGTTGCCAGAACCGCGAGTTTCGATGGGTTAAAAGGCATTCGAGCATCTTCTTCATTAAAAATCGATTGGTCTTGCTAAGGTCGTGTTGGATGTGATGATGTCAAATCATGCTGACTTCGCCACATGAGTTCTCATTACTTCATCAAACTTACAGAACTTGTTTCAACAGAAAAAAATGTATATAATGGAACTCGTATACACTGCAAATTAATGATAAAGTGATGAGGCTTTGTGGTTCATAATTTCATTGGACTTTTTATAATACAAACTTCGTTTTTCTTATGTTATCCATGCAATGACGTCTTTGACACTGCTAAATTGAAATCATGCAAATTTTTGCACCACTTTCATCTGCAACAGTTAAATTTTAAGCCACTACAATTGACTAATTTTATAGCTTAGTTAGATACTCAACACATCTAACTTTCACGCAGACACGTTTATGGCAGACTAACACAAAATCCTGGAGCTCGCTGGGCTTAATCATCAGCCCAGTCAACTTGGCCGCTTAACTGCAAATATCTATGCAAAGGCGAAACCTTTTTATGCAGCCGGAGGAAAGGGAAAATCTTTTAAAACTGCTCAAGCGCCCGATTTGCATTTCATGGCCGTTGTTTTCCACTTTTGTTTGTGGGTTAAATTTTTAGAAAAGGTGATTTAAGGTAAATGCAAACTTCAGACGGTTGGACATGTCCCCATTCGCGTCAGGCACCTGTCGCATTAAATTTGTGACCATCTGAGCAATTGATAAGGTGAAGAACATTAAATGCACTTGCTCTAAAAGGAGCTGTAAGAAGAGGTGATGCATTTAAACTTCAGCAGATTTCAGGTTTTGTTGACTTCGAGGAGACATTTTTTGTTATTCCGAAAACTTCTGAGATCAAGTGAAGTCTGGACTGTTAGGTTACAATTGTATTCACTTGACTCCATGTGTACGCAGTTTTTTAATAATCTGAATGTAACGAGAATTTATGTACTACTTATTAACTGGACCACTATTTGAAGTGCCAGTGCACACAGACGGCAAGCTGTATCACTCCCCTTAAAAAGTCTGATTTCTCAAAGTCGACAAATCTGGTACTGTTGAAGCAACTGTTACGCAACCTAACACGTAGTGACCCAATATCCCCAAGGACTAAAAACATGCTACACATGTTCACAATACATGTATATGCCATCCCTCTAACATTCAATGTGTATTTTCTTCCCAAAATGACCCATAGCTCGGAAGTGGTTCCAACCTTTTCAAACTTGTTCGCTTTCCCAGAATAAGTATATGTCTAAAATGTACCCGACGATCTAAATTCTAATTAGCAATAGTTTACCTTTCAAATATACGCCCTTTAGATAAATACGACATTTTAGTAGTTGATTTTATGCTTTTCATGATAATTAAAAGCGTGATCTGGAATAAATTCTCGCGTCGGATAGCCCTAACGGATTTGATTCGATTATTTTATTGTACATTAACTTTACAATGAAAATTGTGTTCGTTCGTATAAATATGCATTGATTGAAGTTATTAATGTCACACTAAAGATATCCTGGAAGAAAACCATCGAAAGCCCATTGCACAGAATTCGGATATTAAATATTTTGAAGTTAGGAAGAATTTGAAAAATTAATTTTTTCCTTTTTTCCTATACCATGGCTCATTGAGAGGTCATTTGACTTAGTTAATCATTTATTCTTTTATCTTTTATGTATGAGATGATGCATTTGTATATAGATGAACTTTAAACCACGCTGTGTTTTGTAGTCTGGGCACTAACTTAAGTAAGATTCCAACTGCGTCCATACTTGGGAATCAGACAAAATCATTCTCCTTAGTTTCTGCGTATTTTGTGATGGACTAATTTTTAACTTTTACTTAGGACTGAGTTGAATGTCAATGGAGAACCTACTTTGATTAAATATAATATCTGGTTATAAAAAATAATATGTCTGAGTTTTTTTTCAATTTCACTTAACAATATTGCAGTGTGGCTTTGCAGTATGAATAATTCAGCTTAATAAGGGGAAATTTATTTACTTGTTAGCTCATAGATTAGACTCAAAAAATTATATAAAACATATTACCGTAAACACCATCTGGCGGTCACACAACTGACGACGTAAAGTTTTGTCAACAATGATTCGCTAATCCCAGTAATTTATTTTTTTCGTTATTGCAACAAGTACTTATTTTTAGGTTCACAGACAGGCTGCATTAAATACAATGTAGCCCTATATGTGACAACGCACTTGGTGATACTATACTTTATATAAAGGCTACGATGTCGATAATATATAAAAAATCTGTCTTATCGTTCTCCTTATTCATTCCTAATAATAGCTCCGAAACATCATTATTACCGAAATAAACGTATGATTTATTCACCTTTTGAACATTTAATCACGATAGAAATGTTAAACAACCCACTCTAGATAAAGGTTCAGCCACAAACTCCCATAAATCGGACAAATTCTTTTCATGAAAATATCAAGAATAAACTGGATCAGGTAACTGGAATTATAGGTTTCCAATTGCATAAAACTTTTGGGCTATTTGTATGGAAAATATCGTAACTTAGAGCGTAAGCCTTCATAAATATGTTTTAGATATTTTAAAAGTCCAGGAAGTCGCTAAACGTAAACATTTTTTTCAATAAACTTAATACAACTTCACCGAGATTTTTGTAACACACTACTATGGAATCTGCAAAATATGAATAATAAGCAAAGTTACACGATTGTACCTACGCTTTGAGTAGTGCATGTTTCTTTATATATAAAACTGGCACAAAATCCACTTAAATATGGTTAAATAAAAGTACTTTTTAAGAGTATTTGAACTTTGTTTTTAAAAACCCAATATGTGGCACATTTTTCCTAAACATCCACAATATTTTGCGAGGAAACTGAAGAATGCATCGACGTCCTTCTACTAGGTATTCACATTCATAACAGAATATTAACAATACCTAGCCAGGGCATCGTGAGCGCTCCAAAGATTTTAAGAACACTGTTTTTTTTTCAAGAAAACAAATATCTTTAAGTAGTTTTATCAGAAAATCTTCAAAAAATAAACCTAAATCCTAATGGAACAATTTAATCCAAATATTTAGAAAAAGTTATACATGATCACGCCTACAAATCATTGAAATATTATAAGATTGAAAAATGGCAGATAGTCAATAAAAAAAGACTATTTAAACTTTCAAAAGTACTTTCGTCATTTAAAGATTAGTTATAAGGCTTATTTTAACAGTCGAGGTAACCAAGATAATTCATATCATAACCTGCAGATATAATTAAATTTCGTAAATATTTCGGTACCTAAAATAACTGTTGCTTCAACATATGAATGTATTGATTGTAGTTGTGATAATCGATCCGATTCAGTCCGAAAAAAATTCAAAAATACTAAAAAGATAGCAAGCCAGTGTTTTGGTAACGCATATTACATCATGATTGTACGTTAGAACATTAAAAGCCGTTGAAAATATCAGAAGATAATAGACCACTTAGTAATAATAAAGAGATAGAGCCAGATTCAGTGAGGAGCCGTTAAATTATGGGAACATATTGCAGAATAACTAATGGCATTACGTCTCAGATGCTACCCTACCAAAGCTACCATGGCCAACCATGCTCAGAAGTGATCTTACTCAGACAATGATCAGATCAGCATGCCTTATTAGCGCGTTATTCGGGATCATTCCGTGTCAAAGAACCTTCCCCAATAACTTCCTCCCATGTTCTTGAATTTCATCTCATCTGCACGGTTAATGCTCATTGAGGTGAATGGACAGCCTCTGTGAGGCTTGCACAATGTCGTCGTCAAAGCGACTTACGAACTGAGGGCACTCGTCTATAGCATGATTTTTATCGATTTTCTTTCCTCCGACTTAACGGAACGGGATTGTGGTGAAATGTGCTTGCGTGTGTGTGTACTAAACTGCGTTATTCGGATTCGTTTTGTTGGGATACTTCTACCTGCCTTCTGGCGAAACGCCGTCGAAGGCTATTAATGCCTCGAGTAACCCTTCAAACGATCACGTCAGACATACAGCAATGTTTCACAGCATCCTTCCTGTGTACGCCTGCTTGGAAGTGGACTGTGATTGGTTCAAATTCTTGTTCCGATAAGTATCTTCATGAAGCCATGGCATGCAGTAAAATTGAAATGCGAAATGAATATTCTAGACAGTCATTTAATTTTGCGATAACGCGATTAGAAAATTCGTAGTGAATCCAACCAACGTATCCAATATTTTGGCAACTGGATCTTGCCCGTTGGGGATTTAATTTAGAACCTTGATGACTTAAAATAAGTCATGTTGAGTTCTTTCTGTTTCTTTGTTTTTTTCCTCTTGCCAATTATTGCTTAACTTATCACTTGTTTACCTCATTTAGAATCAAGTTAAGATTCACCAAATTACCTCTGATGGATAAATTTATTTGCCAAATCCAGCCAATCATGTCTAAAGTTGATACCATCGAATATGATTCATGGAATATCCTTGTAAAAAACCACAGTTTTCATAGCCAGTTTAACATTTGCACTAGTATGAAAGTAGGTTAACTATGTTATCTAAAAAACTAGTTCACATTTTGCAAGCCAAAAATTCTGCTATAAATAACCAAAATTGTTGCTTTTGCTACGTCGTCTACCGTCTGCCACTCCCTGATCTCTACTTTTGCTCTCTCTGCTCACTTATGCGTTTTACAAATACATTTCAAAAATTCTACTGCCAAGGGAGCGGTTAACAAATAAATAACTAAAACACCATTTTTATTAGTTCATGTGTAACATGAAAAGAACCTTTTCATGCACTTTGTCCAATAAGCCTTCGTTCGTGGGGAACACCAAATACAAAAATGTTGATGTCTTTGAACAGTTCTATACGATGGAACTAGATGGCGAGATTATTTATTTCGTGCTAATGCAATTTTTTTTAGCGGCAACGTGGATTCCACACGTTCATAGTCGATGTGAGTCACAGCGTCCAACCAGTTGTTCCTCTACACTTCTAAGCAGGGACTCTCGACAGTACAGTGGTGGCTTATCCTGTTGTCTAAATATTATTAAAAGAGAATTGTGATTTTATGTCACTATTTTTTTTTAAAAATAATACGAATTAAACTTAACTGAAATTTAAAGTAATGCAACGTACCCGCCTAGATTCGCCCTGAGGCCAAGACTCAGTGCAAATGGTGACATTTCGGGCGGGGTCCACGGTAATTTTTTGGTGTATGGCGAGAGGCAAGCAGATGAGCGTAGAAATTGCCCAAATTGTTGCAATAATTGTTCCGCACATCCAGTTGCGCATTTTTGAGAAAAATGGATGCACAATAACAAGATACCGATCCACCGCAATTGCTGTTGATGTTAATGTGGAGACGTAGACTGAAACGCCCATTGTAAAGCTGAGTAGCTTACAAAGGATCTGTGGTAACACCCAACTGTCAAAAAACGCAGCGATAGGAGTAAAGGGTGCTGCAACAAGACTCATCAAAAGGTCTGACACAGCTAGATTTACGATGAATAAATTGGTAATGGACTGCATCGACTTGAATCGGAGAATGACAAGAATCACTATAGTATTTCCGACTAGACTGAGCACTATGATAATACCGTAAATGGTAAAAACGGCTATATTAATTAAGAGGGACTTTTCGGAGCTGAATAGATTCACGGGTATAACTGTACTGTCCTCCATTTTGTGAAAGACCTTCTGCTGAAATTTCGTCACACAGAAGACAGAAATGCCTAAGCTTTCTGAATGTCCTTATCTGATTGGACAAGAAACCGGTTTGTATTCGAGAGCTCCTAGCCAATTGAAATAGAGGTACATGTTCAGGTGAGCAAAGCTAAACGAAGATTTTTTGCCTTGCATTTAAGAGTTGTATATTGGGTACCAAACAAGTGCTTAATACTTTATTCTAAACGATTACTAGAATTTATTGGTGTTTTGGTAACTAAAGTGTCTATGGAATTCAAATTATAATTAACATCCTAATGTCGTTTATAACATTCCTAGCATTGTTTTCCAACTTCTGTTGAAAATAAACTTTATGCTCCGCTGAATGCCTTAGTAAACATCCTTATGAAAATAAACTCAAATGTTGCGTTGACTTTATTTCCGTTCTTTTGGGGCTCCTTCAAAAAGGAAGTAATGGTTTGCGCTTTGTATCTTAAAACCACTCCGCGGTTTAACTTTAATACCACACTTTCAAAAAGGTATCTACGACTATTGGGAATATATGGCCAAATTTTGACAGAGCCTATTTCCCACACGTCAGTACTCAGGCAGTGCGTGACCATTGACATATTTAACCACTTTTAACTGAGTCTTTAATCGTCAGCTATCCTTAAAGTGCGTCAATAAAACCGGCACCATGACTGTCAGATAATTCGTTAATATGCATCATAAACCCCCTATCTGATACGTGTGAATAAGATCGTTTTTCCTGAAATGACTCAGGAAAGTGTTATCACTATTTTTTATCTCAGGTTCAAATAAGCCCAGTTAGAGAGACTAACGACGCGAAAAATTTCGAAGCTACCACCAATGGTATTTATAAAATCGAAGAACAACCGATAAGTTAAATTTTAATGCGATTTTTGTAAGATATTTTAATTCTGAAAATTTGGTGGGGATATTTGTTAATTCATTTTGATTAATTCAATTATTAAGATAAAATCATAATTAATTTTTAACGATTCGACTTCGCATTGATAAGTTAATTGTCGCCTCTGCCCCCAACACTTTTGTCCTTTCTTCGGTGAAAGATTTGAGGCTTTAGTCCTTGCGATCCTTAGGCCAAGTTTATGAAATAACTAACACTTTTGGAGCAATTAATAGCAGCAAACGAAACACAAGTATTTTTTTATTTACATTTTTAACTCCAGCCAGGTATATCATTTTACATGGCGTCACTTTATCGCACCCAGTCACATATGCATCCTCAAGGGAGTATCTGCTATCAAACTTCCGCAAGCTAAGTGTAGTCCCATCGATCTCTCCGATGAACTCCTCTTCCACTGTGGCGTCGTGATGCGTAACGAGAATACCCTTAAACAGTCTCTTGTGTAATTTCATTTAATTGCCTCTCATTAACAGATTTATGTTCCTGATTCAGTAGACAGAAATAGCTTAACCCGTTCACCCACTTCGCAAGGGAGCCTGCCTTAAAAACTAAGTTAAAACACTTGTAATCTGATTAATGGAAAATAACTTTACTGGTGTGCGTGTGCTTTGACAGAGAATGCCCCCGGGTAAAACGTCGAAAGTAAGAGTCACTTGGCTCTGTCTGGCATGTCTTCATGCGTCATTCACTGGCTATTTCTTATCTACCTTGTGTTGCAAGAAAAATCCCATTGATAGCTGACTTCTCTGGCAAACATGCGAGTAAATCCATCCGCGTGGACAATTGTTTACAAATCTAAGTGACTCTTTTTGGCAAATTCGGGATTATGCTTTCTGGGCGTTGTCGCTAGCCCCTCTTGCGTTCATAAAAAAACCAGATGTAAAGTTCTACGAATGCACTTGTGCAAACGCATCATCATGCGCTCTCTAAGGTGATCGAAAGTCTGTTTGCAAATTAAGGCATTCTACATGACTAATGAGAAACTACAGAACTTAACAACAGCCGAAGGTTCTACTACACAGTGTTACTAAATCGATGCATCGTGCAAGGCTCCGACTGCTCAATTGGCTCGGAATTCTACATAACTCTGGAAATGTTAGCATTCATCGATTTCTGGGCTGGACTTCATTTGCAATCAACTCCCACAAACATCGAACCATCAAACTTAGACTCGCCATATCATATCTCATGTTTTAATAATCATTCTATGGCCACCTAATCAAGTAAGCTTCAGTAAAAAAGGCTTGCAAACTAAAAAATCAGCATCTTTTGAAAAAAAGGTGGTGAGTAATCTAAAAATCAAGTTTTGGTTCCCATACTTAAACTAAGCCCTAATTGGGCCAGCACAAACTAAACCAGAACAAACATAAATTTTAAACAGAAAAAAAATTGTCTAATTCCTAAGCAGATTTTTTTAAACACGTGTGCCATAAATTAATTATTTCATTCTTCGTAAGGCACTAACACGCACACGCTTGCTAGTTTAAAAGTCCAAGACAAAATCCCTACGACCACCTCCAGCTGGACCTTCCTTGAACGCTTGTCGTTTTATTTGCATGATTTCGAAACGTTTTGAATCTTTACAACTTGATAATCGTTTTTAGCACTACTGACAACTGGGTGCACTTGCCAGTTGATTTGGATTAGAGTTTAGAACCTCACAGAGTATTCACGGGTAGCAATTAATGCGTGACATTGAGAGAATCTGTTGAGAGCGTAGCAAACAACAGCCCCACTGGATGCCAAATAATGGTGAGGCGCTTTGCCTTCCCTAGCCGAAAAGAGGATTGATGTCCAACGGAGAAAAAGGCAAGAAACCGAGCGCATGAAAGAATACTCTTTTGTCTTAGTTGTATGTGGTTTTAAAATAGGTGGTTTGTTCTTTCAGCTTAAAGTGCGTAAGTCCAAATAGATGCTGTTTATCCATGTGATTAGCAACGCCAGTGGATAATCGGCTGCAGCCAGTACCGCATTTGAAGACAATGTCTGCCAACGCAGACTAACACCCTCACAGAGTTAATAGGAAGCATAAACTTGACTTTTTAAAAAAAAATAACCTTAAATTATTGGCCTTTTTCACATCAAAAATGAGGCTGAGGGCTGAAGCTTTGTACTTAATGACTCCAGCCAAATTACCTAATTTATCAAAGTAAAAGCGTAATGCATGCTATTCTGTTTTATCGAAAAATCTCACAAATTAATACTCTATTCCACCATTTATACTCCTCCAGTTAATTTAAGTACCGTTATTTTCCAGCCAATGTCCACTGCTGATGATTGATAAGGTGGAACTTAGATAACGCCCAGAAAGTGTAATAGTTTTCAACACAGCATTGAAGATTGATGTTTCCGAACGTACTTATTTTATTTTGAATAATCTCTAGTTACCTGTGCTTTGAAAGTAGCTTCGGGGTGCTTCAAATGCATTGCTGTGAGTAGGTAAGTGATCATCAATGTCGGATATAAGCATTCTACTCATAATAATCAGCACATCTTAACAACTCTAGGTGTCATTGTGACTCCGCAGGTCATCTTCCTCTTCTTCTGGTACCTACATGTTGTAGTAGGCTTGATATGGATTCGAGTGGCGCAACGAAGCCATGTTAAGTTTCAATTAGGCAAGGAGTTCCAGACATGAAGGAGGAGACCAAGGGTTTTGGGGACGGAAGCGCAAATGCTACCCGGGCTGCTGCTACGGCCGTTGATGTATACGAGAATACATGGAGTGCCAACCTGTAAATGTGCTAGATGTAGAGTTAGTGTAGGTGATCAGAACATGTGCTGGTTTCGATGCTTTAGAACTGCAGGACAAGTGGGGACTATTAGTGTCAAGTCCGCTGTTGTGAATCGTGTTTATTCAACCCCTTAATCCGATCGCTTCGGCTCCACTTTCTCGCAGCATGGCACCAGCCGCGCAAATTCTCAAATTCCCTTCATTTACACGAATATTTATCTTGGGTTAACCTCCCACCTAGGTCTCGATGTTAGCGCATGTATGACTTACACATCCGAGGTATAAATACACACACGCAAACCCCACACACGACACAACGACACCAACGTGGTTGAGCTCTGAAGTAAACGGTTGTGTCTACGTCCTCTTCGGTCTTTTCCTTCATCGCGGGCATCAGGCAAGCGTAATCAGACCAGGGTTAATTTTGTGGCCCCGGCGTGGTTTACGACCACATGCTGGGGCCCACAACAATTGGTGACCCCGACGTTGGACGAATATCGACCTTTTGGTGCCCGAAACATCGACCTTCGTTGTACTAAAGTTTGGCAACCTATTAGCATGATTCCGCCTTTAGGTCCCTATAGGTGTGAGCCCACGGTCACCCTACTGCTGTCAATTTTGGTTTTCAGGTTTAGTTTGACTAATTTTACAGAATTGACTAATGTGAATAAAACTGCTGTTATTTAATAATTGCCCTAAAGATGACATCTCAAGTTTCACCTCGAGTATTTCAAGAGTACTACTCTCGCCCATTAGAAACCTTAATCCTTATTCATGTAGAAGCAAGTTCCCGAGTGATTTAAGGTTGATAATGACAATAGTCGATACTGCGACATTAGTTGTAAATTAATATTGGTAACTCGACAACCCACCTGTTAAATTTATTAGCATGCCTTGCAGATTCTTGAACTCTGCTAGATGTCCACCGTTTCGTCATTCGGTTTTGTCCAATTTTCAAGTTTGTGCCGTAGGAATTTGATTCATGAGATTGTGTTATAAAGTATTTCAGTACTGTTTCTTGGAGGCCACTTTAATTCGCGCACACGTTAGATGATTACTCTTCCTAAAGAACTCAACCTAACTCTTACCAATGTACTTTTACATGTTGCTTGATCATTAAGACTGCCGAGTGGGTGTCACCATTTCAGCATCGAGTCGACCATTAAAAAACCATTGCAGTGACATTTTTAATGGAAACATATTTTTGTGATTCGAGTGATTTCGGTCCTTTTTATTTTGCCAAGAAGAACCTTGAGAGTTTAAGGAGACAACATGGCATCAGTTTTGTTCAGAGTGAGTTCTAACTTCGTGTTATTTTGTATAAAAGTGACGAACACCATGGGATAGTTATTTTAAAAGAGCGCTTAAAAATTACACAATTTTATAAAGCATCTTCCCTAAACTACTGAAGCCCAAAGTAACTGTTGACTAGGGTTTGTCTTCAGGGATCAACATTGGAAAAATTAAGATTATTTTTCGCATCGATGGAAGTCGACATTTGAATTCACAGAAACACAACGTTAGTTTAAAGGATTAGCCAAATTTAAACATAAAACTGCAACATTTAGTCTTTTGGTAAGGATATTGTAACCGCCACTGTTTTAACAGAAAATCTTCCTTACAAGCAACCTTTCCTAGATTCAACTTCTTGGGGATTTTGGAACATGCCTTTATTCTTGAAAATAATTTTAAATTTCTGCGTTGCTTCTTTTGCAAATTGCATCTCCGTAGGGCCTCTTGATAGTAGAACTGTGGTCTTACAAAATCTCATGGCAACAGTATGCTCTACAAGCGAACTCAGAGAACTTAATTTGGAATCGATTTATACAACAGGATAAATAAATCTGCATCATTGATCGCAAATGAGTCACGTCTGCAGCACTTTTTCGAGTTCCGCATTAAAAAAATGCTCAGTGAATTCCCCTAGCCAGCGCATTTACTGGGCCTCATGCTAATTTTTTTAAAATGGAGGTTTACGAATCTGTTATCTGTATAAAATTGTTTAATTCAAGGGGTAACGACACATATGTTCATGTGCGACATGAGCCACCCAGTTAGAAAGTTAATGCATTCCGATTGGATAAGAAATCCACTTGCCACCAACATTGATGATCAAATGAAGTGGGTTTCCCTAGTGGGTGATCCAAAATTTTTTAAAAGGCCTCACAGGTCAAAGCAGCCGTCCAAGTCTGTAAAATAGCCCTGAAACCTCTTATCAGCTCGAGCGGAACAAAGAAAAACCGTCCGAGTGATAGGAATTTCAAGGATTTTAAAGGGTCCAATATGCACATTACGCTCATGAACAAAATTGATCTGGAATGTTAGTATTTGAAGATATGATACTAGAGAAAAAACCGACTTACATTCCTTCTTACAGTGCTCAAATTAACTTGCTCAGTTCACAACGAGTTCGAGTCAGAAGGACAAATTTAAAACCTAGAATTATCCAGTGAATGCAATTTACCTTTTTAGACAAGCATTTTGCAGGATTATGGTGGATGCTGCTAAACATTGCCCTTCATTGGGGCAGGCAAAACCAGTTTAAATTAGGTCTTTAACATGCTCAGCAAGCATTAAAATATTAATGGGTTGTAACGCTTACGTGTTAGAGCTTGTAGAGTGAAATAAAACAATGGCGTAAAGGTCGTAATACCTGCCAAATCTCAACACCACAGACATCTATTTATGCGAATGTGTTGTAGATTACATCTGAGTGCAAGAAATATTTACTCAAAATTGCCGTACCGGTTTTTCTCGTTTCACATCCTGTTTCTTATGTTGCGCGTGACACTCGGAATTGGTTATGATGTGATGAATCAACGCATGCTCAATATTTGGGTTTTATTCGAAGGATTGAATTAACATTATTGGTCGTTTATTCGGGTTGAATTGCTACAGTCATTTATTACTACGATTAAGTTGTAAAAAAAGCGCATCTCAACAAGAAGAGCTCTCAATCACTGGCCAATCACTTGTCCACATTATCTAAAACGTCCCTCTACTTCACCTCCTCCCATCCTTGCCCCCTAAAACTGCCAGTTTAGCGCGTCCATCAATGAGCCCGCGGTAAGCCCAAGCTTGTTCCGTCCCTTAACAAAAATTTTGTTAACAACGCGCCTGAGGGAAGTTAAAAGTGGCGTAAAACGTTCACTAAATCGGGATACAAATGCGTTGCATTAAGTTTGATGTTATTCCTCGTGCACCAAGCTCCCGAATGCTGCCGTAGTTTTCTACTTTTACGGTTCCAGACCAAGTTACTAGAATTTTCTCATGGTATGCCTTCGGATATTACGCTAAGTTATGCCAGTTTCAGCGAAGATTATGATCACAAATAAATCTTCCACTAATCACGCTTATTTTAAAATCTTGCAGTAGCCCATTACTCTCGTACAGCCTGATAATTAAGAAACATTGAGCTTCCATCAGAACACAGACACCTAACAGCAACTCTCAGAAGAGCATCTAGAAACAGAGATGAGGAACAGTCTTGACGAGTTCCTACAACTCTACGATAAGCACCGACGGTTTGAGAAGGCAAAAATAATAAAAATAATACTATTATTACTATTACCAATATTAATAATTGCAGGACGTTACAGTACCTTTGGGCTTACGGAGGAGCTAAGTCAGTTCCGAGTGACCCTCAAAAATGGGCGGAAAATGGACATTGGTAAAGTGTCGCGTCACTGATTTACTGATCGTTTTATTTCAAATTCAAAAGCAAAATTTAAATGCAACATTCAGATACTAAAAAAATAAATCCAGTTTATTGTCCGTCATCGGGAGATTTCTGTGGCCCACCGTTGCCACTTTTTCCATTACTGTTGGCTGTGGTAGAGTCTGAGTTAGTTGAATTATTGTTGACTCCTGCGCCGGTGACTGGACTACTAGCCGATCCACGATTACCTGAAATTTCGATGCCCGCCGTGGTTGCCCCAGTCCCCGCAGCGACACCAGCAGCTCCTCCTGTTCCCCCACCACCTGCTCCGGTGCTGGAGGCTGGTAACTGTGGCTGATTGGGGAGTGACAGCTGTTGCACTAGTATGTTGAGGCAACGTTTCGTGGTAGGTTCCTTTTCGATAAGGCGCGAAAATGTTCCGTTGCGCAGGTGCTCCGGTAAACAGGTGCGCAAAGCATCGCGAGCTCTGAGAGACAGGAGAGTGACACCAGAAAACGGTGACTTCGAAATCGCGACATTTTATGCCCAAAAAGCATCAATGACTATACTAATCCATGGGCTACTAAGTGATAAGAGGTGAGCCATGGTGTTGGAGGAAATGTAGTCTGACGAAATATTATTGACAAGATGTGAGGGCAAGTGAAATGTAAATCTCTCGCATTAACTATTGTGATAAGCCCTCAACAAGCAAATTATTGAAAGACATGTGTGCAAAGGAAAGTCAGTCACGTCAACCAAATGGTCCGTTGAGTATGGATACATTCAGTTCACTGTAACTGTTTGATTCCCACAAAAATGGACAGAAACCCACCCGATAAGTATACCTTACAACGAATGAAAATCACTGGAAAGAAATGACGAAACCTATAATTTTGAGACTAACATGCCTACAGAGCCAACCACATGGATATACCACAACAACAATATTTCACCTGCCTCCGAGTATTTAAACGGCTATAATAAAGTGTTCATTTCATATCACTCATTTCTAACTGAAGGGAATCAAAAATACAGGAACAAAAACAGTTGCCCAAAGCGGCGGAGATTTTCCATTTAATAAAAATCTATCAACACCAACTAGCTCAGATAAAAAGCTCACGACATTCAACAAAATGGGCACAAAAAGCTTCAAAACGGTTTGTCAAAGTAATCGCATATGCTCAAGAAAATCATCCATACCATGGCTTCATGAAGGTACCTATCGGAACAAGAATTTGG